>VZRV01002982.1:1171723-1248451 GCA_013398115.1 Falcunculus frontatus
GGGCAGCGCCGGCAGCATCCCGGCCGCGCTCCGCATCCCCGCCGCGCTCCGCATCCCCGCCGCGCTCCGCATCCCCGCCGCGCTCCGCATCCCCGCCGGCCACAAAGGAGCCGGGGGCGGCCCCGCCGGGAGCAGCCGCGGCCGGACCTGAGCTCCCGGCTGGGCAGCGAGGAATGCCCGGCTCGCTGTTCCCCGGCCCCTCGGGGCTCGCCGGGTGCGGGAGGATGGTGCGGCTGCATCCCAGCGTGAGACGGGAGCGGGACGTGGCGAGGAGTGAAGGGAAAAGTTACTTGATTGTGTTTGTGCAGCAGGAGCTAAGGCGCACGAGGGTATCCCAAACCAGGATTCAGAGCTGTGAGTGTCCTGAAAATGTGTGGAGGAGCAGCTTGCTTGTGATGTAATTGTGTGTCTTGGTCTCAAATTGCTGGCCCAGAATCGCACAGGACACGTTTCAAAGCCAGAAACTGAGAGCAGACCCCGAGCCATTGTCTTACATGGCTGTCAAAGCACCTTGTCCGTGCACTCCCCTTTCTTGTGTGCTTTTATTCCCCTTCTTGTTAAGGATCTTCCTTTCAAATTCTCTTTTCCTCTCGTTCAAAAATGCATAGTCTACAAAAACCTTTAACTGACAATCTGCTGGAGAAACAGGCCGTGGTTCACTATAATTAGATAATTTCTGAAGTTTTACTGTCATCTGGATGGTTGCTGAAATCTGCCTCTGTCATCCACTTCGTTTAGACTGCGAACACACTGAGACAAGCCATTCTTTACAATACTGCAAGATGCTTAAGTATGTGATCAAAATTTCTGCCTGTTTTTCTATAGTCAGCTCTGGATTGAGGAATGCTCTGTACAGCACAGTGTGAATTGTTTGAGCAGAGTCTTAGGAGATAAATGGTTTGCAATTAGAGAGATTTGCAGCTGTTATTTAAAATAAACAGACACACCAAAAAGAGACATTTTGTCTTGGGAGAAATCCTGTTGTTCATCCTGGTTAAACTTGTGGCCTCCTAGCTCTGTTACAGTGGTTGCAAATAACAAAAGGACACGGTTTATTCTTGCATGTTTACAAGATTCACGCCCTTCCTCATCCCACAAACAAAGACAGTAGGAACTGAAATAAAGAATGAAATCCTGGATGTGTGCACCCTCATCCTTAGGGCTGCTTCTGTTGACTTCAAGGGGCTTTCTATATGTTTCTCCCTCTTGCCAGAATAGTTTCTCTTCTTTGTCAGAAAGGAAAGTCTGTCTGAAGTCTTTAGCGGTTTTCTGTGAAGAACAGAAAGCTGGGCTCTGATTGGCATCAGCTTGTGCAGATACCAAATTGCCATTACCCTGCACTCTTTTTTCCCCTCACAGGCACTGACTTGGCTTAAACAGCCCAGAGCTCAGGGGTTTAGCTCAGCCCTGCTTTTCTGGCCCATTAAAAGAGCTGCTGCAGGCAGTGTCTGGAGCAGCCAGGGTCTGTCACTGGGGCCTGCACAAGAGGCATGGCTCGGTCTCTTTTGTGACATTTTTGCTAATTTTCAGTTTTTGGTTGTTTTTTTTTTTTAATTTGGCAGATGGAAGCTGAAGAGGAAGGGGCAAAAAAGCTGTCAGAAGTCAGCTTTGAAAACTTACCTCCCAACTACCATAACGAGTCCAACACGGAAACCAGAGTGGGCAACAGAACTGTCCAGACTCATCAAGAAATTGATAAGGTATGAGAAAACTTATATGTGGTGAGCTGTCCACTCTTACACACCTTTTCTTCAAATAAACCACCCAATTTTACATATTTATTCACAAAAATAATTTGGAGTGTAAACTTTCCTGATGATAATGACTTTGGGGTTTCATTGTTTCTTCTGTGCCTGACTAATCACAGTGTTAAGGACACATCATGAAAGGTTAGTGTGAAATAATAATTTATTTTGAAAAAAAGTGCCTGCTGAAAGTAGGACACAGCTACAGTATTACATGGGGAATAAAAACCCAACTATCTCCTGCTCAGTTAGCTTCTTTAGAGTGTCATTTTAAATAGAAAAGGAGGTAGCCCTGTCATCTGCTTTTCCCCCTTTAGATTAGGGTTTATTGAGAGTGACAGCAAAATGGGAATAAAAGAGGGGGTGGGAATGGGTTAATTATTGCAGAGTGTAGGACTGAGAGTAACAAAGGACTAATAAAAATTGTAGTTTGATGCTTTGTTCTTTTCCTGTATCAGGTTACAGATAACAAAACTGGATCAACAGTTTTTTCTGAGACAGTTATTACATCCATAAGAGATGGAGAAAACAAGAGAAATCATGTAAGTGAGCACGTTTCTTTCCTTTTGAAAATCAAACAAATACTTTGGGTTCCTTGTTCAGAAGACTGGGACAGAGTTCACCTAACAAAATTTTGGAATCTTTTAAAACACACAAAACCATTGGGGTAAGCAGTCAAAAATGTTTGTGTTTTTTAATTAGTTTAACTTAGAAATATTATGAACTGGAAACAGAGCTTCAATGTTGTGGTTAGTTGATGTGTTTGAATATTCAATTTATCTGTCAAACATATAAATGTTAATTATAAAAAGATAGTTACATAGCCCTTTCAAGTGAGTGTGGACAAATCCTTAGTATAACAGTGATCTTCTCTTCCATTAAAAAAAATTGCTTTATAGATTTTCAGCAGTTGAAAATAACCCCAAATCATCTATTTATGAGGAATCTCTGGAACAATATATAGCTCTATTTGCTTTTCAGCCTAACTCAGTGATGGGCAACTGGTTATGAAATGTCACTTTGAGGAGAAGGGAGAGAGATGGGGCAGCAAATCCCCTCCCCTCTCAAAATATGGTTTTTTAAGGGCTCTCAAAGAAGTTCAGAAGATCAAGAATATTCTTTACCCGAGTCTCTACAAGCACAAGTCCATTTGCTAAACATCAATAGTCACATGAGAAATTCAGCACATACCACTACCTAAAAAAAATTGGGTTTTCTTTGGTTATAGTCTTACTGAAATGGATTCTTTCTTGTGCTCTTACTAAGACTGGGCTTGCCAGGTTTCCTCTGATAGCTGGCTTCATCTGACTAATAGTTTGTGGTTTGACTTTAACATGCCCTGGCTTTTTTTAGAGTAACTTACCTTCAGTTCTTTCACAGAAGCAGCTCTGTAACTATTTTATAAAACATTGAAAAAAGAAAAAATTATGGCAATAGTTTCTAGTTTTAATGAGCACAGAACCTGAAATTAGTACCTCTTTTCTGAAGTTTTCCCTCTTGCAGCTCATATTTTTACACTGCTATTTAAGTTTGGAAATGGCAAGTAGCAAAATATGGCATACACAAGCAACTTTTTTTTTATTATTTGGCAAAACTTGTAGCTTAAGTGAAAAGTCAAGGTGTAGAATAAATTATAACTATTCTAAACTACAGCTGTTTTTATGCAAAGTGTTAACATCCTACACAGTGCTTTTTAATAATGAGATTATGTGTAATGGAGACAATCCAGATGGGTTTTTTTCCAAGCAAACATGATCATCGTCTTCAAATCCAATGTACAAAGGCAAACTTTTTAACCTTCCTAGCACTGGAACACAACACCAGTGATGTTTCAGGATGTATTTGGCTTGCCTTTGGTGTCTAATCATTCTTGACAGCTGTAAAAATTATTTCTAAATTAACTTTCTCCAAGGTTCATACAAAGTTCCTTATAAGCTTCATACATCAAGGTACAGCTGCATTTTCCATACGGGATGCTTGCCTCACTCACCAAGCCAGTGCTGCACCCAGAACTCGTACTGTTCTTAGTGCTCCAGCTGAAGAATTTGAGGGCTGAACACAAATTTTTGCCAGAATTTGTGGTGGCAGCCTTTATGCAGCTCTGGACTGAGAACAGCCAGAGCTGGGCCCGTCAGCTCCTCGTCGCTTCAATCCCACGTCATTCACCGACATCCCCACTGCAGCAGCTGCTGAAACAAAACTGCAGTTGTTAATGTTTATTTCCCCCCTCACACCCATTTTGAACTTTCAGCGTGCCCATGGTACAAACACCTTATTTAGAGGTTGCCAACTCAGATGAAAAGCAGCCTACAGAAGTACTTGGTCCTTATTTAAGGAGGGCGTGAAATTAACTTGACTGAGAGATGCCTAACAGAAGTAAATCTGAAGATGCTTGCAAACTTTAAACATTGAGGAGGAATAGGAATCACTTTTGGTACTGGAAGGGCAGAGAAATATTGTAGGAGTAATGCAATTAAGAATTGGAAGATTTGGGTTACAGCAAGGAAAAAGGTGCTGCTGAGGAGAGATCTGGGAAGTAGAAGAAAAATTTTGCCCAAATTAAAAGGCACTATTGCTTAGATCTGTAAGCTTAAGGTAAAAGAATTGGGAAATGAGCTGCAGAAAGCTTTGCACCGGGCCCTTAGGTCATCCTTATGCACACAAATTTTCATACCTGAAGTTTTGTGTGACTTTGTGACATGTGCCAGTCACTCTCCAGGCCACAGGCTTCACAGACCAATAGGTGGTGGAAGAGTGATTCCACTGGTTTCATAGGTTCAGTTTATGGGCTTGCCTTATAAAAGTTAAGGATTCCCACAGCTCCTGCACTTTACGTACAAATTTGGGTGGTAGAAAGAAGAATTTTCCAAGCACCTTCACAAATCACCTGCTCTGAAGTTAAGGCTCTGTGGAATTTATTACTGCAGTAATTTGTGATAACTGGAACCCTACACCTCCTCTGTTTACATTTATTTTCTGTGCTGAGTTATAAGCCTCTGAAATCACTGAAATTTTTTCATGTGACATTTTTGGGCTTTGAGAGATGACACAAAAGCCTCACAAGAAGGCAAAGATACGTCTGCATTGCAATAATAAATCCACTTATTGGCAGGAATGAAATCCAGCACTGGAGAAGCAGCTTCGTGGAAAAGAGGTTGTGCCTGCTTTTTAAATCACAGTGCTTGTCCTCCCGAAGCAGGTACCAACACACCCACAAATAGTGCATATAAATGCATTTATAAGCATGTACACGTACATAAAGTGCAGATACCCTGTTACAGAAACACCAGGGAAAATCCTCCACACACACAGACTTTTCCTTTCAGAGTATTCCTTCCTGGCTCTGCCTCACAGAAGCATTCTCCTTAGACTGCTCTTTGTAACCCATGGCTGGTTTGGCAGTGCTTTTGTGGCCAGGAGGCTATCGGTGTTTTGAGTCTCCAGAAGGGGAGTTGGGCTCTGTGCCATTTCTGGCAATGCAGTCCAGTTCCTCAGAGGTGCTGCGTTATTGGGAGGCCCCGTTTACATTCCCAGACTCACATTCACTTTCTCAGATGTCACTGAGGGCTGGCAGCCACCCCTGTAGATGTCAGGCTTCAATCCAGCAGTCTTGTGTCTTTATAGAGGCCAAACACAGGCAAGAGGTGGCTGGATGGGCACAAAGCCTGTGGAGGGCCTGACATCCATTTGTTCCCGGATTTAGGGCTCAAATACTCTGTAATTTACTTCTCAAGGGAGCATTGGTTAGCTTGCAAATTAATAGAATATTTTCAGTCAAAAGGTCAAGCACAGAGCACAGCAAAAGTAACAGCATTCCTCATTATCCTATGAAAATCAAAACCTTCTCTAGCTTGTTGGTTAGACCTGTTCCAGTTGTGATACATTAGCCTAACCAAGATGAAAAATAAAAGGAAACAAAATTGGTACTGGTAAGGTTTACTACACAAAGATGAGTTGCATTTCTTCTCACTTCTATTCAGAGTAGTATTTTACATAAGTTCTCTCTTCTAATTCAAAGCTAGTGTACCTGAGCTTTTTTTCTTGTCTCTAGTAATTTGAGAAACAATTAAAAAAAGCAATACCTTCTTTTTAGCAAGGTTGATTTTTGTGTTGTTTTGGGTTTGGTTTTTTTTTTTTTCCAAATTTTAATGGAAGTACATCTGATAGGTTTCAATTCTCTTTTTTGAAAGAGATTTTTAGAGAGGTTGGTGTGTAGGGTGAGAGAACCAGGGAACTGGAAGAATATAATGCATTTCTCATTTCACTTTGGCACTGTGGAACAGATTCCTTTCTTTTGCTTGTCCCTGGGGGCGGAGGCTGTTGAGGGCATGGCTGTGCCTTCTCCTTAGTTACACAGCACAGGTCAAAGTTCCTTGGTGGGAGGATGAGGAGAGCTGCCCTCGGTGTGATTCTGTGCTTGCTCTTCCTGCACCAGGGTGGGTGTGTGCCTGTGTGCACACTTGTGTCTGGGACACACCTTCTGCAAACACAGCAGCTGCTCACAGAGGGATTTCAAACACCAGCACGTCCTTAGGAGGGGACCCTGTGATGCCAGGCCTTTATTTCCATGGTGAAGGCTGCTGTTTGCACCCCTGGAGCTCTGGGCAGGGAGCGTTTAGAAGCCGAGCTGGCAGCTCCTGGTTTATCTGTACAGACAGAATGGGTGGCATCCCTTTTATAACAGCCTCATTTAAACCTTTTCTCAGCCTTCATCTTTACTCTAGCAGTAAAAAGAAAGAAAATAGTTCCATTTCCCCCTTCTCTAGAGAAAAATAGTGCTTTGAATGGTTAAGCTGCAGCTCTTCAAGCTCCCACTTCTCTGCTGATATCCAGAACTGCCAAAGTAACCTCTTGGTTCCTGTTTGGGCAACTTGTATGTGATTTCACCAGACATGTTCTCAGCCACAAGTACTGGAGTTGCTCTCCTTGAGGCCCATACTGCTCCAGGGAGAGGAGTTCCTACCAGTGCTCTATAAAAAGGAAGCTTTGGAAATTGAGAAGGAAGGATCAATGGAATGGAAATGGCAATTTTTCCATCAGCACTGCTGCAGGAGAGGAGTCAATGGCAGAAATTTGAAAATGCAGCATCTTGGTGTTGATTTCTGCTCCATAATGTTTCAGGGAGGACACTTGTTTTGGGCAGTCTTATATTTGGGTCCAATTTCTTCATTTAATTTTTCACAGCACTTTTAGTCCCTTGTGACTTGCACTCAACACCCTCAGACTATCAATAGGCACAGTAAGTGCATTCCTGGGTTGGAATCCTGGTCTCTGTCTAGCCAAAAATCACGTAATATCTAAATCTGGTAGGTTTTGTATATTTAATAATTTAATTCCTTGGTGCTCTAAGTTTGCTTTTCTGTCAGCTGTCCAGCCTGCTGTGCTCCGTTAATCATTGCACCAGTGCAGTTCTTTTCACAACAAACACCCACCCTTTAGGTAATCCTTGGTGTAGGAGTAGATAAGGCAAATTGTACTCATTTTAGAGAGCCATGGCTCCTCAGACAGGCTGGGTTAGACATCCTTAAATAATTCTTACCATTTTACTGAACCCCCTTTTTTTTGTTCCCTTTTCAGTTTCAGTCTTGGCGATGTAGAATACGAAGTTTTGGGGCAAGTGTGAATAGCTGATGAGGACAAGTAGCTTGTGTTTGTTAGACAAGAAAATGATGTGGAGAAGGGTGCAGAGGGAAACAGGATTTAGCCAAAGATGAGAAGAATTGTTCAATTAGCATTTTGAGTTGCTCTTATTAATCTGGAGTATTTTCAGGCTGTGAATTTTTTGTAGAGAGGGACTTATTCTTGTATGAAAGGTGTGATGGACTATGTGCATATCTGAGACTTCATAGATAATTCCATAAGCAGCAAATGCTCCTTGGTGATGCAAAAGCTATTAAGAGATTTAATTTAGGTCATGGATGATAGGATGGCTTATTGTCAATCACAGTGTATCTAAACCCAGTGGTTTTGACAGTCATCTGATGTTCACTGGGCTATGGCCAAAAAAATATCTGAATGTTAACCTCAGTGAATGGAAAGGTGTGCCAGAAGGAGTTCGAAATACAAGCGTCAAGTCTGATCCTGTGCAAAGAAACTTCTCTGAGGAGGAAGGTGGGAAATCTCTGTAATTGCCAGCTGCCTGACACACTCCTCAGTGTCCACATCTTTGCTTACTAAACTCAGTGCACCCTGTGCTGATTTTCTGTCAGAGAACGCTGTGTGGAAAGTTGTGGGTGCACACAGAGAAGCAGGAGTGGCCAGTGGGCACAAACATCAGTGCTTTTGTAACACTGTGGAGGTGCAATGGCCACGGTGTGAGAAGTGAGATTGCAGTTTCCATGCACTCGGCTCTCAGGCTTGGTGACCCTGAGCAAACAAACAGCTGGGAGCAGCTGCTAGACCTTATCAGAGGCAAGAGAAGCAAGGTGCCTTTTGCTGAGAGGTGAGGCAAGCCAGGCAGGTGTTTTGGCTGAAAACACAACCAGCAAAGGTCAGAGAACACAGATCAGTGTAGCTTTTTTTTTTTTTTTGCTCTTAAATGGTGGCTTAGGTTTCCAGGCAAGTAACTGATGCAACAGCAGAAGGGTTGCTCCTAATTAAAGATATCAAATCCTGCTCTCATTTGTATCAGTGGGAGTCTGAAGCAGTTCAGATAACTTTAGTAAATTTACTTTTTTAGTAATGAAAATATTATTAAAAGAGTGATTAGGATTCCTTTCATATTTCCTATTAGTCTAGCTTAGTGTAAGTTGGTTTTTTTTTCTGTTGAGTTAGGGAAACAAAACTGTGTAGTACTAATAGATACTCCAAAAGTCTTCATTAGCAATTCCAGTCTATGCCTGTATTTAGAATTGTTAAAAAATTTGCCAGATCCTCCTGTGCTGTAATGTGCTATTTCTAGTCCAGCTAAACCCCAAAGAAAAAGAATATTTTAATGTAAAGTCAAGTTGGCTGAAGAGCCACCTCACCATTTTTATCTCTCTGGACTATTACCCTTTGAGTAGCTAAATACTGAAGAGGGAAAGCTTTTCTTGTGATGAATTTTTCCTCACCAAAAATGAGCTATTGCTGTAGCACGGCAACAGTGCCTAGAACTGGTTCAGGGTTCTCAGCATGGTTAGTAAGAGCAGATTGGTAAACCAGGGAGTTCTCCTGAAGGGTACAAAACTCTCTCTTCTAGCCAGTGCTTCACCAGTGTCCATGCACCACTTCTAAAGCTCACAGCATTCTTCTTAGCTGTGGGAATAAATCCTGCCTTGTCTGAAGCTTTCCATGTGCAGGGAGGAGTGAAGCTTCCTGCTTCTCCCTTGTTTGCACATTGGTTGCCACAACTCTTCTGCCAACAAGCTGTGGAAAGGGAGTAGTGGGAATCAAAGGGAGGTTGTTTACCTTTTCCCTGGTTTAGGGTTCAGTTTTCCCACTCATAACATGCTGAGTTTGGGGATCCAACCCTGTGCAATTGTCCTTTACAGATCATGTCCAAGTCGTAGGGAGGTACAAAAATGAATCACCATGAATGATTTTACTTTCTGCCTCTCCTAGATCAACATATTTATCCTAAGAGAAATGGGGCTTTTTTAATCTTCTCTTTAAGGTAACATACAGTCAGGAGAGTGAATCTTTTATGTGGGCTGGTGGCAATTTTATGACATCTGTTAAGAGATCATAGTATGGATTATCCTTATTGAAGGTTCATCAGCAGTGTTTCTTTCCTCTTGCCATACACATGTAGCAAATTACTCATGAGAGGAAAAGCTTTAGGGCAGATGAGAATTTTTTTCCACTGGTTTTGATTACATGACTTAATCCATTGGCTCCAGCAGCTGCTTATTTGAGATTTTAGCTGAAACCATGTTATCTAATTAAGCAGCAAGCCTTAGCTGGCAGGGTGACAACAGTAGCTAAAGCATTAGGAAATACAGGCTACAGCACTGGATGTAGAGCATAAATATTTTTTCTTTTTATCTTTTATTTGCATCTGTTATAATCTTTGGTTGAGATAGATACAAAAGATGCAGATAAATGGGCAAAATCTGCAGCTGGTTACATCTCTGTTGTCATAGGTAAGGTGGCAGAATTTGCTGTGGCTGGGAGCACCTATATGATGAGCCTAAGTCTTATCTAACCTTTGCCTGGACTTTAGGAGGGTTAGATTCTACAAAATCTGTAGGATTATACTGGTTTTATACTGCTGAGTAGGAGAAGAGAGAATGAATGCGATCGGTGATTGCTCGGCCTTCTGTGCAGTTGTTTAGAGTCAGGAAGAGGTGTGAGATGCTACCAGTCCAGCTTGATGGTGTTTTGAAATATGGTTTATTAAGCTAAACCATGGAAATTGAAGGGAAGTGGTGAATTGAAGTTGTTTTTTGTGTTTAGTTCTGTTTCATCAAAGGTTTGGCAAATGAAAGAAAGAAAGAAAGAGAAAGAGAGAGAAAGAGAGACAGAAAGAAAGAAAGAAAGAAAGAGAGAGAGAGAGAGAAAGAAAGAAAGAAAGAGAAAGAGAGAGAAAGAGAGACAGAAAGAAAGAAAGAAAGAAAGAGAGAGAGAGAGAGAAAGAAAGAAAGAAAGAGAAAGAGAGAGAAAGAGAGACAGAAAGAAAGAAAGAAAGAAAGAGAGAGAGAGAGAGAAAGAAAGAAAGAAAGAGAAAGAGAGAGAAAGAGAGACAGAAAGAAAGAAAGAAAGAAAGAGAGAGAGAGAGAGAAAGAAAGAAAGAAAGAGAAAGAGAGAGAAAGAGAGACAGAAAGAAAGAAAGAAAGAAAGAGAGAGAGAGAGAGAAAGAAAGAAAGAAAGAGAAAGAGAGAGAAAGAGAGACAGAAAGAAAGAAAGAAAGAAAGAGAGAGAGAGAGAGAAAGAAAGAAAGAAAGAGAAAGAGAGAGAAAGAGAGACAGAAAGAAAGAAAGAAAGAAAGAGAGAGAGAGAGAGAAAGAAAGAAAGAAAGAGAAAGAGAGAGAAAGAGAGACAGAAAGAAAGAAAGAAAGAAAGAGAGAGAGAGAGAGAAAGAAAGAAAGAAAGAGAAAGAGAGAGAAAGAGAGACAGAAAGAAAGAAAGAAAGAAAGAGAGAGAGAGAGAGAAAGAAAGAAAGAAAGAGAAAGAGAGAGAAAGAGAGACAGAAAGAAAGAAAGAAAGAAAGAGAGAGAGAGAGAGAAAGAAAGAAAGAAAGAGAAAGAGAGAGAAAGAGAGACAGAAAGAAAGAAAGAAAGAAAGAGAGAGAGAGAGAGAAAGAAAGAAAGAAAGAGAAAGAGAGAGAAAGAGAGACAGAAAGAAAGAAAGAAAGAAAGAGAGAGAGAGAGAGAAAGAAAGAAAGAAAGAGAAAGAGAGAGAAAGAGAGACAGAAAGAAAGAAAGAAAGAAAGAGAGAGAGAGAGAGAAAGAAAGAAAGAAAGAGAAAGAGAGAGAAAGAGAGACAGAAAGAAAGAAAGAAAGAAAGAGAGAGAGAGAGAGAAAGAAAGAAAGAAAGAGAAAGAGAGAGAAAGAGAGACAGAAAGAAAGAAAGAAAGAAAGAGAGAGAGAGAGAGAAAGAAAGAAAGAAAGAGAAAGAAAGAAAGAAAGCACTGCAGAATTGTGGCTTCAAATGCAATGCCTTGAGAAATGCATTTCTGTGTCAGCTGAGGGGGTCTCAACTTTGTCCTTCCTCCCATGTGATTCACAAAGAGCATTTGGGCATCTTTTGTGCAGTGAGTGTGTGCCTGGCCTTTGCAGGGGCTGGGTCACTGATAGCACTGAGGGACACCACTGGTGAATGCATCAGCTGCCAGCTCGTGGTTGTTCACCTCTGCAGCTTACAGAGAACCCCCCTCCACCTATCCCACCTGTCCTGGTTCTTACCTTCCTAACAAGTCCACTCTCCCTTCCAGTTGGGAATATATTGTAATGCAGCATGATTGTACAAAAGACATGCAGGGTGGGGTGGGAATTCTGGGTCTGTTTACTCATTATTCTGTCTGGAAATGACTCAGAGCCTGCTCATGAATTTGTGTCACATGAGGAATCCCTCAAACTTCTTCCCTTAGAAAGTCCAGGGGGAGAAGCAGTATCTTAGGGCATGCAGAGAGTTTGACATCGTGGTGTCAGGCAAAGGGGAGCCTCAGTGGTTTTTCTGGGTCCGAGATATCTCATAGGTCTCAGCAAGGGAAAGTTTAGGTGTTTATCTTGGACTTCATACGTGGTGGAAATCTGTAACACATTCATATTCTTACGTCCCTTTTGGAAGGACAAAAAGAGTGTGCTGAAGATCCTTTTTCCCTTCTTCCTCATTGGCATTTTTTTAGGAAATGGGATGAATATTCATTAATAGTCATCATCTCATGTTGTTGATATCCTCTAGGCAGGTGTTTTCAGATGGAAAATTAAATTAAGGGAATAAAAAAGGCTTTTGCAATCCCAAGAAATGCCCTGCAGAGGAGGTCTTGAAGAAGCTTCAAGGAGTCAACACCTATGACCCAGATGCCTATTCCATCCTTAGGCAGACATGGATCTCGTGTTCCCAAAATCCTTGAGTGCTGGAGATGATTTATTCCAATGCTATTGCTATAATTCAAACCCTTGCTTCGTCCACCTACAGCTCATGGAAAACAAACAATTCCATTTCTTCTACAGTAACAGCAGTAACACACTGTCCACTGTGCCATGGGCAAGATCCACTGAATGTGAATCCTTACCAATGTACTTCTGTTCCAGTGTTGTTATCCTTGGCTGGCACCTTAAGCACAATTAATAAGTCTGTTCCACCTGTAGACTACCGAAAAAAGTATATTATATAGGAACAAAGCCCATAAAATTCAGGGTTGGAAATCAGTTCTGTGAGGGACAGGGCACGGGTCAACATCTTACTCTCAGTGTGCTACTCTTAATTTAGTGATTAAGATTAGCCAGCAGCTACTAAGTACAGAAATCTTGTTTTCAAAGGCTTTTCTTTTCACCCAGCTGTTCCACATCCTCGCTGTGTACAGCTACTCTGTGTTGTTTTGCTTGTACAAATTTGCAAAATTGACATAGTTCGGTGGTGAATCACGGAAACTTTGTAGCTGCCAATTGTAGAGACAAGAGCAGCCGGCATTAAAATTCAGCTCGCAGGGAACATCACTGCATCAAAGCTGTGTCTTTGTGTGATCGCTGCTACTTACAAATAGTGGCACTTTGGAGCTTTGTGGCACAGCTCTACAGTGGCTCCACAACTGCTACTGGAGCTCAGGACATTTGGAGTAAAACCCAGGATCTCTGAGACCACGAGTGTTTAGACACATCTTGTGCTTATCAAAGATTGAAGAATTGTTGTTCTACAGTTAAGAGATCCACAGGGAGATGCATTTCTCTGTTAAGACCATTAATTGCAAACTTATTAGGAAAACCTTGTTTATAAACATGCATCAGTATTTTGACCTCACATACACACACACACACATATATATATATATACACACACATAGACATAGTTCTTTTCTTCTTTCTTAGTTGGATAGCTCTTAGTTTCCAGACTAAGTTAATTACCTGTCAGATATATAATTTATGGGATATTTCTACCCAATTAGAATAGCTCTTCTCATGTGCCCACTTTGATACCATTGCAAAATAGATTGAGATGAGTACTTGGCACTGTGTTTCCTACATGGGAGCATTTGCAGAACCTCTAGTCCTGCCAGGACCAGGTTATTATTACTGAGAAAAAAAAGGGTGAGGGAAGAAAATGAAGTGGCTGCTTCTGCTATTAAATTATTGTAAGGCATACAGAAAGATTTTGACCAAGAGTGAGCAGAGCATGATCTGAGAGAGCATTTAGGAACCATTTTCCTCATTTTTCTGAAGCATTTGTGAGGAATTTTTTTGGTTTTGTTTCTTTGTTTTTGTGGGTGTAGTTTCTTCTTTCATTGGAGTCAGCTCCTTGAAGCTGTGGATAAGATGGTATTTTATTTATTTCCTCCTTTGACATTGAGCATTAACTGCAAAAGGGTGCAGTGGGATGTCTGTTTCTGTTTGTGTGGTGGGAATCAGCTGCTGGTGTAGAAAGGGATGCAGTTCTTACACTGGCTTTGGTGGTGAGCAGTTTACTGGGGGCCACAGCCTGCCTCTATTTAATTCCCTTTTTGACAGTATGTTAAGGCTAATGTAGCTGTGTTGCTTTGGGTACCTAAAGCCAAGCTCAAGTGCCTTTAGGCCACCTTCAGTTATGCCTTGAAGATATATTTTGCATCCATTTATATTGTGTCGTGTGGAGAACCAGAAATGAAGTTTCTCCTATTAAAATGTTTCTGGGAAATGGAGGAAAAGGCATCGGATGAGATTAGCTCTATGGAGAAGTTCAAGACAAAACCAAGGGATTGTGTTTTGTTGTTTGTTATTTTTGAGCTCAGAAGTCACATTCCTGTTGAAGAGCCACCCAAAGAGCTGGCTTTCCCTCAGAGAACTGGGATGTGACCCCTACAACAGTTTGCAGCTCATGTCTGCTCTTCTTAGGACATCATTTTTTAACAGAAGTTCCTAATTTTACGAGTGCTGTGTACTTGGCAGGACAGCAGTGAGAGGTTTGCGCTGCTGGAAAGTATTACAGAGCTTTTGAGGTATTTCAAGGCAAATTAATTCATATCTCATTAAAGACAAATGCATTATGTGCCCTGTCTAGACAACTGAGAGATTAGGAACTGGAATGCTACTGCATTTTAAATTAAGGTAGTAGTTTCCATGAGACAATATTCAATTCTATGTAACTCTCCCTTTTTTTTTAATACATGTAGGATATAAAACAGGTTTTATGCTTGTTTTTTTTCCTTACTACTCAGCAGTTTTTGCCATCTGCTGCAGTAATGGAGACCAGCCCTACGTGAAACAACTTGCAGAAATTGAAACAAAACCTAGAAGGGGATTTGTAAACACAGAAATGTTAACTCTTGGAAGGACTGATTGCTGAGAGATGTCAGTTCCAACATGAACATGGCACTTCAGCCATGGCTGGAATTGTTGCTGTCTCTCGGGTGCAGCTGGGTGAGCTCTGGCACTGTTTGGGAAAGGTCTGTAGCTATGGCTCATGGAGGTTAACACTGGGTTTTACCTGAGTTAAAGATTTTTGATAAGGGAATTGCTTTGTATGGGGAGTTTTTAATGAACACGTAAAGGGGCTTTTGTTCAGAGAAGCTTTTGGAGCACAGTCGTCCCAGAACACTGAGAGGTGCCCCCAAGCACTTCCAAAGTTGTTACTGAAACTCATTTTCTAATTGTCACACCAATTCCTTTAGTAGCATTGCTTCCTGTGCTGTGTTTCTGCTGGCAAAACTTCCTTACCTCTCCAAAATCATTGATTTTTGCCTCTATACTTGGTGGCTTGGGAATGTGAAATCCAAAGAGGGTTAGGAATGAACACCTTGGAAGGGCTGTTTTGGCTTACCAGCTGTGCAGAAAACAATCCTGCCTCTCCCCTCAGCTCCTTCAGAAGTTTGTAGGCACAAACTTTAACTGGATCACAATAAGCCAGCAAACTGGGCCATGGAGATTGCACAGGGAGGGGAAAAGGGGTTCTCCTGCTTGAATCCCACTGGTCTCATGCCAGAGAACCACAGGAAAGTTGTATATTAAGTCATGACAGTGCCTTCCTCTTCTTTCTCTAAACTAAAGGAGAGAAAGTCTCACTCAAGACAGTCCCTGACAAATATTGGCTGAAGATATGAGTAGTGAAGAGAGAGTTTTGTTTAAAGTTGTCTTTGAAGAAGAACTTTCTGAAAATGTGGAGGCAGGGTGAGTGTGAGTGGGGAGAGGGAATAGACAAATCAAAGGCCAGTTGTGAATTTAAAATCAGTGAGTCTATTTTGAAGGTAAGACATCATAAGAATATTTTTTAGTCTACTCTTAGGGTTCTAATTAAGGATTAAGGGGAAAAAGAGCAAAGAAAATGAGTGTTATTTCAGTACATGCTGTATCACCAGCAAAACAGATTATTGTAAGTGCTGCCATGGTGAGGTACAGAAACCAGATGAGCACTGCCAAAGAAAGTGGGTTTCTGAGTGAAAGTAGGTTAACTCTGGCCATGTTGTTCTGCTTTCACGACCTGAAATGAGGAATTCTTTGCTGGTCCCTGTTTATCCTCCTCGGTGTGCTGGATGGGCAGAGGGTAACGTGGTCCTCCCGTGGATCCCAGTGGGACACAGCCCCCCCAGCCAGTGCAGTCTGCCAGAACAGCCTGGGGCACCTGCCAGCCCCAGGGTGTGCTGTGGGCTGGAGGCTGCAGATGGACACATCACACTGGAGGAAAACTCTTTTCGTTTGTGCCTTTCCACGTGTGTAAAGGCCTGATGGAAAGCACTCCTGTCTGAGCTTGTCCCAGCAGCTCTGACCTGTAGGGTCCTGCACCAGCTGCTTCGGTGGTGTGGGAGCTGCCATGTTTAACTATCACCAACATCACTCACTGCTTTATTCTCAAATGAAATGGACACTGACCATTCTTTAGGAAAGCAATAATCTTTGGCATAATCTACCAAAGACAAGAAACCTGGAGTTTCTTTCAGCAGCAGTTGTTTCAGCAGACTTAGGAATCTTTTCCATGATTTTCGTTTTCTTGTTGGGTGGGTTTTTGGTTGTTGTTTTTTTTTTTTTTCCCTGTTGGTCTTGGAACAGATCCTAATGCCCAAATTGCTTCCAGGTGCTGCAGGATATTCACTGCAGAGCACAATATTATAATAAGAGTCCACAGGATGCTGAGTATGTCCTTACAGGTACATAGCATGGGATTCTCCATCCTGGCCTCTGTTGTTTATGGCTCCCAGTACACCCATTAATAAATAGGAAATGCTGCTTTCACTCTACATTATTCTCTAGCACTTCCCAAACTGCATATTCCTTTGCCACAACATTAAATTAACTGGTATAACACCAAAATGGATTTCAGAGAGATGTACATCATTGTCACTGTGGCTGGCTAATTCTGCCTTTAAGTTATCTGCCCAACTTAGATGCTCTGCTGCACATCAGAAGCCAACTCTCCCTCTCCTCAGTTTATGCAGTTTTTCCTGCAAAGACAAAATACTCTGAGAAATAACTTAGTTTGCACAGTTCCAGGAAAAAATGGAATGTCCAGAATCTGTTGCAGCTGATGAAGATGTTCAGATTTGCTCCTTGTCCAGAAACTATTCTGTCTAAAGGTAGCTGAATTATAAAAGGTCTGATTAAAGAAAGGAAAATAAATAATAAAAGATATGGTTACACATCTGCATGTAAGCATTACTGAGTTTGGCTTTGACTATGGATATCTGGGTGAAGTACATTGGTTTGGAGTGTGGCACACAATTTCACAGAGAACATATGAAAGGAAGCATTTTCCATGCCAGGACAGAAAACCACAAAGGGATTTTTTTTCCCTGACTGGAAACCCTCATAAAACTGAGCGTCTGAACTGGTGGGACACAATTCAGTTAGAGGAAAAAGTTTTTTGGTGTGGGACTCATTAATTCAGGAGACAGCAGCAACTGGAGAATTGCAGCTTTGGTGTTAGGTGGTTTTAGAGCTAGAGAGAGAGTTATTCCATGAGCTTAAAAACAGTTATGGCAAGATTCCTCCTTTCTGGAGAAGGACAGTTGGAAAACCTGAGCACAGCAAGAGCTGGCTGTCTGCCTGAGAGTGGATGGAACAGAAATGAAACAGCGTGGTCTATTCTGGGTATGGTTTATGCAGGGGATTCATCAAGGCAGCTGACAAAGCTACAAACAGAAAGTTGGCCTAGAAGAGCACGGCTGCTGAAGAGAAGTGGCTGGCTGCTCACTTGGAACCACAAAACCTCCAACATACTCTAAAACATTTGGATATTTGGGTTTTGATCCACCTGATTATGTAGGAACAGGAAAGCAAAATGAAAAAAAAAGCAGAACACACACAGTACTGGGATAATGAAGTTGAAAAACACTGTGATAATTTGTAGCAGCCTAGACCTGGTGATACTAATTACTTAAAACAGCTAAAATGACTTCTTCTGAATTACAAACATATAACCTGAATGTCGAGTCATTGACTTGGAAAGAGTCAGGCCCCAGACTGTGTTTAGCTTCTGTTCTATGTTCTGGGTAATCAAACTGCTTGGAAACATCTGAGGTGGCCAAAATGGGTAATTTAGACAGGGCTGATTCAGGCAGAGCAGCCTTTTCTCATGCAGGGCAAGAACCCTCCAAAAGGCTGAATCTGGAGAAGATCTGAAGAAAATGAGAAGCTTAGTGGAAACTTTCAATAGAGGTTGCACAGATGATCTGCTCCAGCAAGCAAGATTAGTGTCTGCCAAAAGCAGTCAAGTGCTTACTTCAGAGAATTCAGGGATTTTTGCGTGATTCCTTTTCCTTTTTCCTTTCCCTTCCCACTAACAATGGTACAAACCAATGCTGGAGTACAGGTGACTCAGAATGGTGCTATGATTTATTCTTCTGTTGACTACGTTGTTTCCAGCCTGGAGGAAAAAAAAAAAATAAAGGACATTTTAGGGAAGAGGGTTAATCACACAATTTTTAAGAGGTAACCATTAGGTGGGAAAACAGCCCCTCCCTGTGAACCAGACATGAGGGTGCATGAATATATCCACTCCGTGTTCTCCTCATTGCCATGGACTCAAGGAGTGAAGCCACCCAGCAATTGGAGGCCAGAGGATTCAGAGAAGCCAGGGAGAGGGCACTGGTCTGCTACAGAACCGTGGTTGTACAAAGAACCCCAGCAAGCTTTTTTTCTTGGTTCCCAAATAAGAAATAGAATCAATGAAGAGCTTTTGGTATTTCAAGGAGAGGCATGAATATCTGGCAAATCACGCTTTTATCCTTTCCTTCAGGAGTGTATCATTGATGAAGACTGTGAAACAGGGAAATATTGCCAGTTCTCCACCTTTGAATACAAATGCCAGCTCTGCAAGCCCCAGCACACAGTAAGTCCTGAATGAGATGGGATTCGATGTGATTTTTAGAAACTCAGTAAGTTACTGTTGCTAATGTCAGCAAGCCAAAACTGACAGAAAAGAAGCTGCAAAGCTTTCTGCATGAGGGTAAAAAAATTTTCATATTAACATGGAGGTATGAAAAATCAAGATTGGGATGACCCAACACCTACCCCCCCTCCCCACCTTTTCTTTGAAGTTCTCAGTAGAAAACTTGTAGGATAAAGAAAGTAAAAACTGGATCCTAGCTACACTTCTGTTGTAAAGTGAGCTCAGGCTGAAGGAGCTGGGATCAATTCCTCGACCTGGAACCTCCACAATTACAGAGTATTTTTCTCCCTAATTAGCTATTAAGACTGTTAGGTCTTAATAGTGCCAGTGTAGTCCTACTCCTTGCCCTGAGTTAAGCACTGCCTGTGGGATCCACTGGAAAAGAAATACAGATTTTTTTATGGCTGCCCAGACAGGGCTTTTACACAGACAGGAAAAAGCTGCTGAAATGCTGACCTGCTATGACTCCTTAAGATTGTTAATCAAACTACCTAAAAAAAGGAAACAAAGTAACACACATGGTTTTTATTAGGTTGATTTCCTAGGTTTGTGTAGTTGAAACACTGGGGCAATTGTCATACAAAGCTACCTTTAGCTAGAAATTTGCATTTCTGATTTGGAAAGAGATTTTTTTCAGAGAGATTTTTTTCAAATATTCTTGGTTACCAGTGAAGTCTGGTTCTTATTACAACTAAAAAAATGGATTTTAGTAAGATTTTTTCTTTGCTTTCATCTTTGGGAACAATTCTTCTAAACAAATTGTAAATTCCTGACTGCATTTAACAATGGAAGAAATCAGTAATGTTCTCCATTGATGATGTTTCATTTATTAATTTTTGTTTCCTTTGATTGCCGAAGAGAGGGCTCCAGGGAGAACTTGGAGCAACATTTCAGTACCTAAAGGGGCTACAAGAGAGCTGGAGAGGGACATATTGCAAGTGCATGGAGTGACAGGACAAGGGGGAATGGCTTTTAACTGAGAGAAAGTAGGGTTAGATTAGATATTGGGAAGAAATTCTTCCCTGTGAGGGCGGTGAGGCCCTGGCACAGGGTGCCCAGAGAAGCTGTGGATGCCCCATCCCTGGAAGTGTCCAAGGCCAGGTTGATGGAGTGCTGCTACTCTGCTGTGGAGGTTCCTGTCTGGCAATAGTTCTATGTGTGCTTAAACTGAGAAATTGAGCAGTTCTACTTAAACAGTGGGAGTATGACATACATATATTTAAAGTTCATATCGTTGCCTTCAGGCTCAGGGTGTAATTCTGTGTGTAGCTGTGTGTGATTACGTGCACTGAGTGCTAAAGTGCCACTTTTCTGCCGTGCTTTTGCCTTTGGCAGCCCTGCTCACGGGATGTGGAGTGCTGTGGGGAGCAGCTCTGCGTGTGGGGCGAGTGCAGGAGATCCACTGCCAAAGGGGAGAACGGCACCATTTGTGAGAACCAGCACGACTGCAACCCTGGAACGTGCTGTGCTTTTCAGAAAGGTACACGGGGTGATCATCCTATTCATTTCATCCTGCAGGAGCGTTGGTATTTGGCTCTTTTTAGCTCAGGGAAAATGGTTAAATCTCTACGGAATCAACAGGTTGTTCTCCCTTGGCCTGTGGAATGGCACTGTGTTAACTCCATTATGAAACTTTGATAGAAAGAGAGTGAGAAACAGCTTGATGGGGTGCACACTGGTGAAAGCAAGGCCTGTTGCACACTAGAGATGAGACCAGCAGCAGAAGCACAAAAATTTACATTTTTGTGGGAGTCCCAGGCATTTAAAAGCAGCAGAGCTCTATGTCAAATTTACACACAATAGAGCAAAAATAAGAGGATTAAAAATGTGCAGGAGAAATTAATGAGCTGGCTGAAAGTGGCTTCTCCTTCCTCTCAGCAAGCAGACCATCAGAATCACACTGCAGATCCATTTCATACTCTGAGTTTTATGTGAGCCTTCCAGGGCATCAAACCATGCAGTAGTGACCAGGCAGCCAAGACAGACAGAGGAATGATGTCCCAGATCATGTTGTCCGTCCACATGGGAATGTGAAACTTGATTTACAGAAGGGAGAGCAGAGGAGAAGGTCTTGGGCCTGAAATCAATTCCCAGTCCTGTCAGGTTGGGGTCCAGTTTCTTCTAATGGTTTATAGACACCAGTTCTTCACTGCACTTATCACAGCTCACCTTGTTTTAGTAGTGACAGGACACGATTCCAGCCATTTCCCTACACCAGGTACATATTTCCATAGCTTTTTTCCTTGCTATGAGCCAGAGGACGCCTTGTACTGATGGCTGGGCCTGTCTCACTCTCAGCCTGCTGGTGGATCAGGCCACCAGGGCATTCCAGGAAAACAAAGGAGAAAGCTCCAACCCCATTTAAAAGTAAAGAGGATCTGCTCAGCTTTCCCATGTTAATGTTGAGCATTACATAGTGGACCATCAGTGTTAAGTTTGGTTAGGAAGGAACAAGAGATATGTAGTTATTGAGAAAATTATATATATATATAAAAATAAATCAATAGGTAAGAACATTGATGAATATTGATAGAATACTCTTATTAGAACATAAGATAGTGCTGTTGATTAACAGCAATGAATTTTTATTCTCTATGGCTGTCTGCTTTAGCAGGGTTTTAGGGTTTTTCAGGTTAGGCCCAACCTCAAGACCTTTCTCCATCACTAGAGTATTGCAAAAGAGTGTCCTAATAATGATGTGTATTTTCCATATAAAATGTCAGTAAATTGTGGAGTATTCACTGCTCAGTATGTGATGTTTTGAAATAGGGAACTGATAGGTCACATACATTGAAGCACATGTGTCTGTGCATACACACACATATGTGTGTCTTTTGACCAAGTCTGGTTTAAAAACTTAGATTTTGAATTCTTCTCATATTTTATCCTGCCGTATGAGGCGATTGAAGACAAGAGGAGGAAGGGAGGTTTTATAGGAACATCTGGAAGAGCTGAATTCCAGACTGAGACTATGAGTTACTGACATGAGGAAACCCAAAGGACTCAGCCTTAAATAATTTCTTACACAGGCTGCAATTCAGCCCTGCGTAGAAACGAGGGTGCCAAGCCCCAGATGCCATCAGACAGCTTTGCCTACAGCAGAATTACTAAAATAAATTAAATGTCTGAGTTGCAGTTCTTGTAACCTCATTATTTAGTCTCTGAACAATTGCTCTGTAGTTGCAGCCTCTGCAAAGAAATAGGAAAAATAGCAGAGTTCTAAAGGAGAGAGGTATTCTTCTCTTCAGATTTTAAACCATTTATGCTACTCATTGCAAAGCATTCACTGCAATGGTAGTTCTCTTGGGATTAGAAGAGTTTGGAATCTCCAAGGGCTGGAGTTGTGCTGTATTGTCGTGACAAGTCTCTGAGTCAAGCTGATCTTGCTCATTATGGATGAACTTCAAATGTCTTACTCCCACCTAGTGGAAAAAACATGGTTATGGCTCCCTGACATATAAGGGGACTTAAAAAGAGATCAAGCCTCTCTTTTTATATCTTGCATAAAGAATTAAACATGGGGTCATCCCAGTTTAGCAGACAGATACCGCCTTCTCCTAAAATGACTTTACTCTGGCCTGCAGAGCTGCTGTTCCCTGTGTGCACGCCCTTACCTGAGGAAGGGGAACTCTGCCACGATCCTTCCAACAGGCTTCTCAACCTGATCACCTGGGACCTGGAGCCCGATGGAGTGCTGGAGCACTGCCCCTGTGCGAGTGGCTTGAGCTGCCAGCCTCATAGGTAAGGACCAAAGCTAGGAAAAAAGCTGCTTGAAATTTTTGAGGGGTCTGTTCCTGTGGTAAACAGCTACAGAACCCACAGATTCTTCCTCACTAGAAAAGGTTTTGACAACTTTTCTCGTCTGTAGCATTGAAACTTTCTGCTTTGTCCCACACAGATGTGCCTAACTAAGTTTGGCAACACATTAATCCGGTGTGAATTAAGTGTGTGAATTAATGAGGCTGGTACTGCTTTCTAATCAGTCAGTACTAACAGCTGTTGAGATGAATCATTCCAATTCTCTGCATGCTGTCCCTGTCCACCAACTTTCTGTGTGAGACTGGGCTTCTGTCAGATGTTTTGCTTGCATGAGAATGTAGGACATGTTAAAAGTATTCTAATACAAACTTTTCATAGATCATGCTTTTAATATTTCTTTAAGAGGAGTTATTTGCATCATCAGCAGTTTCATTGGCAGAAAATGAGATAGTTTCAGTTTTGCTAAAAGCATTTTTAGAAAATCTGTATTTTCTATGATTTAAATTTTCCAAGTTTGCTCCTACACTAGCAGCATCATATTAACTTCCAACAAGACATCATAGCTGGGATAGACATAGATTAGTATCTCTCTCTTCTGTGTCCAACTCTTTCTACGTTTTTTCATGCTTGAAAAGGAATTGGGTAACATTCTGTTTCATAAATGTCATCTAAGGAAGCAAGCAGAGCTGATCCCATCCTTTCAGCACCAAAATTTTTGTTAATGCGCCATTAACCTCAGGGAAGGTCTGTCAGCAAATGTCAGGTCTAGTCAGAACAATGTTTCAGATGAGGATACAGAAACACAGAAATAAATCAGGGTGTGAATACAGCTGAACTGTCCAGAATTTTCTATCTGAAGATTCAAATAACAATTTTTTGTTACCTGTTTTTTTTGAGGGCCACTGACATCTTGTGTGCCAGGATCGAACATTTTGTGCTGTTAGGATCTCTGTATGTGGAAATCACATTTATAACTCTCCAGCTGTCAAGCATGTAAGAATTAGATCCTTGTGAAGTCAGCTAGGGTAGATCCATTGTGCATTTAACATGTTTTTATGTGGGGAGGGAATGGAGAATTCCATAAACTAGCAGAACACAAAATGATGTACTGTATGACCAGATGTGCCTTTTTCCAACAGCCACAGCTCTGCATCTGTGTGTCAGCTGTCTGCCAATGAAACCCAGAACACTGAAAAAGAAGATCCCTTAATCATGGATGAGATGCCCTTTCTCAGCTTGATCCCCCAGGATCTTCTCTCTGATTATGAGGAAAGCAGTGTCATTCAGGAAGTGAGGAGAGAATTAGAAAGTCTGCAAGATCAAGCAGGTTTCAAGCCTGAGCCTGACTCAGCTCAGGACCTGGTTTTGGAAGATGAAATCTAAAGCCCAAGCACCAGACAGTTTAGTTAGTTATTTCTAGATTTTTTTTTTTTTGTCTAGTGTCTTGCTTGTATGAACCCTAAACACACACTGCTGGATAGAAGTGCAATAAACAAGGTCTTCAACGAGCATCCTTCTCTGTGCACCAAACCTGCATGTCCCAGCTACTGTGGAATTCATTCAGTCCCTGGACCAAACCTTCTGTCAGACGGGAACTGTATGAGTGTTCTGGATTTGTACTTTCCCCTTGTATGTCAGAAATAAACTTCTTAGTACTTGTACTCATTAAAAATTACACACAAGCATAAATAATTTTAAGTTATTAGAAACTATAGAAGTGACTTTTGAGTACAGATATTTAGAGTTGTTTTATTTCTCTAGGGTAAGAACCATCTACTTTGACACTGTTGCAGCCGTTGATTTTAAGGAATATTTAAAGGAATTTTTTATTTTTTTTTCTTTAGAATTGATTTATGCTTTTAATACACCTCATAGGCATAAATCTTTGCATGCTACACGATGTGATTATTTTTACCATCTTAAAAGGTCATTGATTTAAAAAATCAGTAGCAAGCCAAGAGTAAAATCTGACCCACCAAACTCCCCAGCTCCCAGCTGTCTCACCAGTTTGCTACCATGGCTCCTCCACTATTAATGGTTTTCTGGGGTACAGATTTCACCATCTGTTGTTGCACATGGTAAAACATGAGGTTCCAGCCAAGTAACTTTTCATGGCACTTCTTCCCAGAACATCCCTACTCTTCATGTCTAGTTTGGAACAGCAGAGCACCAATAACTGGAACAGGTGTAAGACTGTGCTACCAATCTGCACATCTCTCACCACTTCTGGTGCATAAAGGCTTTTCAACAAATTCCCAGAGTACCATTATCATTAGAAACTGGGAGGATACCTCATCAGAACTGACTTTTGGTTTAAGGATTCTGCAACCAGTTCTCACACCAACATACACACAGACACTGGCTCTGAGAGGTCACTGAATTTACCCTTTCTATCCCTAATAAAATTAATGTGCTTTAAAGACAGCCCCTCTATACAAAGAGAAGGAATCAAATGTCACTGCAATTTTCTTGTTTAAAAAATACCCATGAGAGCAGTAACTGTCTGTAAATACTGCCCTCTTAAGGACAGTATTCTCCCTTCAAGTTCTGGATGCTGCAATCCCTGAATTTTTTCTCTATATTTTTGCCTTTCCAAATGCCTGAGCTTGAAGAAAATTCACAATACATCTGATAGGTAATTTTTTTCTCTCTTCCAAAAGCTCTAAGGATGCTTTAGCAGTCTATATCTATGGTAAGGGGTAGTTTAATGAAGTACCCTACACCTAGGGGATGGCATTCTCTCTGCTCCTTTGCCCCCACTTTCACCTCACACCTATGCTGGCCAGAAGAGGAATAATCATGGAATGCCTCTCTGCCATGCCTGGTTCTCAAGCTGCCAGATTCCTCAGCATTTTTAGGTTGCTGTGGGACAGCATGCAAGGAAGAGCTGAAGGTTCTGTTATTGAACACCCCTTTCCCTCTGGAGCAGAATTTAGCTGCCAATCATACTTGGAAGTTTCACTGGTGAGAAATTCAGTTCTGGGAAAGGAAACTCACAGTTGAAGAAAAATTTGGTGTGAATGTAAAGAGGAGCAGCAGCCAGGCTATGAACCAGTTCCTGTAACACTCTGTACATGGAGGGGGTGTGCACATACACACAAACACACAGCCTTGCAATTCCAGCACTGCCTTGGGAAAGTCTGCATTTCCATGAAACAATCCCATAATTTTTTAAATAAAAACCACAGCATTTAATGATTAAAATAACACAACAGAATGAACAAATGTTTTATTGGCATGTTCATTGTTGTAAACAGCATCTGGCATGAAAAAGTTTACCAAAATCTTTTGATTGTTATAAATTAGGTGTTTTTTCCAAAAACTATGGAGAATTGTTCTCTATTGATCTTTATGGACCAAAGCAAAAAATTGCTGTTCCTAGGCTTTGCAATGAAATCATGTTGACTGCATCAGTCTTTGCACCACAGCCTGAACTACCGAGTTCATATGTTGAGGTGTTAAGAGGTTGCCCCAATATTTGACTACATATAGCTACGGAATCAACTCTGGGAAAAATAAACTGACTTTCAGCGGGTGGAGAAGATGCAAACTTGTAATAGTCTTAAAAACAAAATGTACAAAAAGTAGCGGAACAGAACAAAAACTTCATTAACAAGGGGAAGTACAACCCTAAAGTACCCAGCATCGTCAAACATAAAATGAATACAAATTTAAATAGGCAACTATACTTCCAAATGTACACAATGAATGTTGATATGTGTAAAGAAATAGTATGGTAAATAGCTGAACTGCAGTTCTGGTAAATGGATAGGGCAGATTTTATTTACACATCGAACGCAATGTACTAGAGCTGCTCACTGGCTTCAGTAACCTATTAAAAACCACTTTACCTTACAATAGCACTTCTGCAAACAAACAACGCCTGCTGGCAGCTTCCTGCAGACACCTCTCAGACCCCCTGTTTTACGGAAGAATATTCTAAAACCTGACACTGGCAGCACTCCCATGTCTGGCCCTTTCCCGCTGCTTTCCTAGAACCAACGTGTTAACATTTACTCCAGACTCTCTGATGAGGTAATGCGTTTATCAGTGAAACAAACAGAGAAAAGGATTCTTTCATGGCCTTTGCACAGCTTTTATTATTAAGCTATGAGTATCCTGTTGGAGGCTAGTTTCACTAGCTACTATGTGCACACTGTCCTCAACAATTTCCACTCGTTTCCCTCCCCGCCCACTTTTGAGTTCTAATCTTTTATTTGCACATCCCTTTTAGCTTTACAGTACATTTGACTATAGTGCACAACATGATTCCAAGTCAAACAGTGCCCAGCG
Organism: Falcunculus frontatus; assembly: GCA_013398115.1. Classification (NCBI taxonomy): domain Eukaryota; kingdom Metazoa; phylum Chordata; class Aves; order Passeriformes; genus Falcunculus; species Falcunculus frontatus. The sequence goes on from VZRV01002982.1 coordinate 1,198,456, forward strand.
GGGCCCTGCGCTGGGCCGGCCCCCGCCCGGCCGGTGCTGGTGTCAGCGCTTTACACCTAATGAATGTCCTGCCGTAATGGCACTACACAGTAGTAGTGAACCTTTTGATTGGAAACAAAAAAAATTCCCCAGGGAAAATGCTATAGCAAGTATCAGTCTTGAGTCAAATCTTTATTTGGTGCTCCATCCAGATAAATTTTTAGTGCTTTTTCTTTACGGGGAGAGTAGGTTACCCGGTGTCCAGTTTTCTGGAGTCGGCTGCTTTCTTTTTTCATCAGTTCATTTCTTTGCTCATCTGTTAATTCCATTAATTCTTCAGTTTTATCCCTAAAATGTAAACATATGTTCAAATTCAGATCAATACAGTAACCATAAGGACATTGCTGTATTTTTTTTCGCTTGGAGCAACTAATAGAAACCACAACTAAGCATAAACCACAACTAAGCACAATACTTCTCAGGGATTGCTGTATTCTGCAGAAACAAGCAATGTGTCTAAACCTGCTTTTCCAGCAGGAACATTCAGCGTTCTGACTGACTACAGACCAGGGGAAGAAACAAGCCCATACTCCTCCATATCTCTCACTCCTGTTCTTTACAGACAACTACAGCTCTGCTCTGCTTTTGGACACAGTGCCAACAGCTGGAAGCAGTGTGTCAGCCAGTCCCTAGCAGATGTTCTCCCAAGTAATTTTCATCAAGACCAGCACATTATTAACCAGCTGTTTCTCCCCAGCTCACATGCAATTATAAAAAATACCACAGAAGCAATGTGTCCTTGTTGTTTAGGAGAAATGACAATATTCAAGCTCTCAGTCCTCAACTCCTGCCCCAGGCTACCGCCACCAGCTGATCAACATTTTTCACATTAACAGAATTTTTATCAGAACAGGCTTTTTAGAAAGAAGGCATACTAATTTCTCAAAGGAATAAACTCAGAAAATAAAATCCTCGCTCTCCAAAACCTACAGCAAGATTCTCACAAACTCCACGTGGGATATGGTTCTATTTAAAGAAATTAAATCCAGATACACACTCAAGCATAGCAACTAGCTTTAATTTCAGTGGTTTGGGAGGGGGGATTGAGTAAAAGGGTGCAGTGCTTGTTTTCTTAAACTTAATTAATATTCAGGTTTTTAGGAAGCTGAGGAGCACAAATATTTCAGCTGAATGTTTTAAACCTTCTTTTCTTTAAGATAACAGAATTTTATGTTCCTGTCCATTACATCACCCCTCAAATGTTAACTACAGCTTTTTCTTGCACAGTTTATTACACTGTAATGAAAGACATACCTATAAAATATTACTGCACCATCATCACAAATGTACAGGGGCCAGACATTCAATGTAGATACTTTTGGATTCCAGTCCAAGTCTTGATGAATCTCTAGTATGGAAATGTCACACGGAAAGGTTCCTCTACCCTGAAAAAACCAATTACGTAGTGAATACAATGAAACTCAAAATCACACATCTGTGCCATGAAAAGGTAAAAATACACAAAATCTTACTTACCTTTGCAAATTCTATGTTTTCTAAGGGTATTCCACTTATTTCACTTAGCTGTGAAGAGAAATGGTGGATTTAATACTATTCCAAAGCAACATTACACAATGTCTACATAAAGTCAACAGTTGCCAAATCTAGAAGTCAAATTATCTGCAAGTCCTCCAATGTACAAAATGACAGTGACAAGTACACATTCTTAACATTTCTGAAGTTACCAGTGTGTGTCACAAGTGATGCTTGCTGTGATAGTATTTCATCACACTTCTCTTAATACTGAAGGGGAGACAAAAAAAGTTCATAGAAACGATTAATTAAAAACATCCAAGTTCCAAGATACAAAGAGACCGACTGCCTCACGTTAAACCCTCAGCAGTTTCCCTGTGTGACATGGAAGCTGTTCTCCAGTCAGCCTGGCAGCAGGCACAGCTGTAAAATATGCATGACTAAGACTCACCTCCACACACCTGCACTTCCTGTCAGAACTTAAAAAAATAAAATTGCTCCCTGCAATTTTATATCAATATCAATTCTTACGACAAGAAAACAAGGGCAGCCAACTCTTTCTTCAGATACAAGTGAAGAGGAATTCTTGACTGCATGCAAGAACCACAACTTCATTTCTACCCAAAGAATACAAGACAGCAGTGCATAGCTTAACCTGTGTAAAACACAAACCCAGCCTGTCAACCAACCACCCTAATTTAACAATTCTCAGGGACACTGACATCAGCATTTTTGCTGGTCTCAACATCCAAGGTGGCCTCCTAACAACTGGGCATTGCCACACATAAATAAACATTTCTCCCAGAGTGGAACCCTGGGATACACTGGATTAACAAAACAGTCTCAGTAGGAGACACTCCTACTCCAGATTTCTGCTGGGATGACACAGGCCTGCTTACCTGTTAGAGGGTCTTGGCCTTAAGTAAAACCAAACCATACCACAGCCATCCTTTCCAACCAAAACAGAGTTCAGCCCACTTGACACAGCAACACCACCCCTGAGCAACAGCTCTCAAATGCAAGTATGAGGAGGCTGAAAGGTTTGGTATTTTGGAATAACAAAACATTAGCTTGAAAAACACGAAGTGGCAATAGCTTAGCTTTTCTTTTCACATGTGTTTTTTGAGGATAAGGGACACAGGTTCTATTAAGCTGCCTAAACTTCAAGATGTGACTTTTTGGGCATCTATTCACCTGAATACTTCCATACCAGACCATTATGAGAAACTAAGAAGTAAAGTTGATAATTCATGTGGCTTTGGTAATGGGATGGGATAGGTTATCAGTTCCTGGGGAAAAATAATCACCACGCAACAAGATTTTTGTAACTATGACATCTTTGTGCTTCCCACCACAGAACATCAATAAGGCTCCTGGTAATTACAAGAAACTTGCATCATGTTACAGATTTTACCTTCTCTTTTAATTCTTCAACACTGCTGCTTTCTAGTACTACTTCCTGGAAAGAATCTAATTTCATCTCTGACGGCCTCCATCGTCTCGATAAAACAGCAAGTTGTGACATGGATTTCATCTTTTCTACTCCTAGCAAAGAAATAGGAATTTATTGTATTAATATCACAAAAAATACTATTTTAAATTAGGGTTTCTCCATAGCTTAGACACACTCTAATATGGAAGGCTGCCCTACAGATACATACACAAATTAAGTAACCAAGTGTGCTGCAAGCAGCTCACTTATAAAAAACGGGAAGAGGAAAGGACTAGGATTTAGTTGAAGTTTTCTGTTATCAGCTCCTTTAAAGGAATTTTTCATGGGAAGACTCTCCTTGAAGCTATGCCATTTGCTCTTCTTTAGGGCACAGCTTTCCCTAACACCCAGCTCAGTTATCCATACAGTATCTCTCCACCTAACCAGAGGCTGACTCCAGATCTGGCATTTGCATGAGGCCTTCCTATCATGTGCTTCACTTCCTTTACCAAAATAAGCTTTCCCCATTTAACTTCTAGATTTCCCTCACCAACTCCACACTTGTTATTGAAATCTTCTTTCCACCCACCACCTTCAAGAGTTTTAGTATGTGCTGCCTCCAGCCTTCTTATATCTTGTCTCAGGTTCCAGAGCTGTCTCTGGCTGACAGAGCAATATTGTTTATATTACAATGTCATAAGCAGAAGTAATATCCAAGGGCTGACTTTATTTTTATTTTTAATTAGTCCATAATTTTATAATCTAGCATGCAGAACATGTGGCTTAGACTTTTATGTCTAACATTACATGCTTGTTTTGCATGAAACTGTTACAGAACACTCAGAAACCCTGTAATCAATAATCTCCCTGTGAGTTAGGTGGGCTGCAGGGTCTAAAGTTGCATCTCCAAGACCTATTCACTACAGAAACGCTACAGTAATTATCTAAATCTAATAACAAAAAATTTAAACTGTAAAGTTTTAACTGCAGTGTGAGCTGACACATATGTCCATAGGAATCTGAGGGCCTCCTGAATCTCCCAGGTTCACTTGACATTTTGATACTTGCATTGGCACAATTCTGTTAAAACTGAAAATACTAGAATTGAACACAGCTGAGACTAACAGCTAAGTGAGACTTCTTAAACCAGGTATGCTTGGGAAGACAGCTCCTGAGTGAATGGAATTCACATTCTTCAGCTATACATTAACAGCAGTATCTGTTAATCTAGAGGACAAACAGCAGGGCCTTCTTTTCTTACCCTTAAATTAGGCTTTTGCATTCAGAATCAAAATTTTAAAGTGCATATGCAAAGGATTGCTTAAGAAATGGCATATTTTAAATGATACTTAACCACAATTTCAGAAACTATCTGCTCTCTAATATTTGAATTCAAAATTGTTTTGATGAACAAAAGTTCTGTTCCAAAATGTAGCTCTTCATGACAGAGGTGTTTTTGCAATCCTGCCTGAAAACTACTAAATGGCTGAACCACTGTGCTGATTTTAAAAAATTATACAAATGTATTATGTATATGCATGCATATATTTCAGCTAACTAGTCATCACCAGTACTAATTCAAAAATAAATCATTACCATCCAGTATTTCTAGGAAGACTTCCCAATTGCTGGAAATATTGATATCTTCTTCATAGATATGATAATCCAGAAACACGGTGCCTGGATTCTTCCAGGTTTTCTTTCGTAGGCGAAACCTATAAATACATCGCAAAAAGCCCCAGTGAGATTCTATCTGCTCATGAACACTTAGCACTGCCAGAGATCAAAACTGAGTATTTTCTGACAAAACTGAAATACTACAGCTTATTAATGCAAGGTTTAGTGAGGTTTAGCAGGAGCAAGTTGAATGTTCTGAAACAGTCCTGACAGCAGGGTGTCACTACTGACTTAGTGCTGAATCATTCATAAACCCAAGGAAAACAAGCCTGTGTTCCACTTGCTCAATGCAAGAAACAAGCAGGGATTTAAGGGAAGAAAACAGTTTCCTAATTAGGGATTACCCAATTATGGTAGAGGGAAGACAGCACAGATCAGTGCTGTACACACACACGATGATGCTGCACAAGCAGTTTGCTGCAGTGATCTATGCTAGGCCTGCATGGAGAGAGTAAATGGCTTTTTTATGAAGTGATTTACTCGATGTTCCCCTTTCTGAAGGAAATCATCATTAGAGAGATCTAAAGCTGCAGACATGTTGCACACAGGCAATTCTATGGAAATATTATCCTCTACAGAATTCATTCTGCATGAGATGAAAGAGAAGAACTGCTGAATTAGTGTTTGTATTCACAAACTGATTCAAAGACCACAGCAATTTATTTCTGCTTCTTTCATTACTTTCTTTCTCCAAAAGAGGAAAGAAATCCCCACACACATTTTAAAGTGATATTTAATCAGGTTTACCTGTCAATTGTCAAGTCTAGGCCACATTGTTCTCGAAGCTGAGGAAGCAGCTCCTCTTTGGACTGTCGGACAGTCATTCCTTTAGCAAAAACTGCATCTAGAAGAAACTTGCATGGCTGTGAATATAAACAGAAAGAGATTAAAGACAGAGTTCTTTTGAACACAAAACTGTAATTTACCTCTGTTTATGCTTTGTGACCAGTCCCATCCACCTAGCAAAAAGACCAGTAAAAGGTTTCTCATTAGCAAGGTAGGCAATGAATTCATTAAAATAGGGCGTAACTAATTTGTGTTGCAGCAGCCCTTGGGCAGGGCACTCAAACCCCCTGAATGCCTGTGCAGAAATACTGCCTGTGCTGTGCTGCTAACTGCTACCATTACACATTCACATTGCAAACACTGGGAAAGGAGCTTTCAAATTAAATAAGACACATGATAATAAAAATGCCACTTTCTTGGCCTTCGTGGATCAGACAGAACTCCACGACCCCATGGGAATTACTTTAAAACTTATATTATCCCCTGCTTTAGCAGTTCAGTTAGTCTCTTCCTCATTATTAATACACATTCTGCAGTTTTGTCCAAAAGATAAAATTAAAGTGCATACAAAGTCAACTTCTAAAGACTGCAGTCTATATAGTGACATCACTTCCGTATTTTTCATGCCCCAAAAGATGGAACAAGTTTATGAGCTGTGCTATTGCAAGAGAGGCACTTTTGCTTCAGGCTTGCCTTATACAGAGAGGGCCATTACCCAGATAACCACCCTGATAAGCACTATCTGCAGCACATGAACGTGATGAATTAGATCAGTTCAACATCACTGAAAACCACAACCATGAGCAAACACAGTTCCTTCTTTGGAGAGAATGCTACATGACTGTCATGCATTTAAAGGAAACAAAGAAATAATTCACTTGTCCTCCATTTACACCATAGAAATAAAGACACTTGAGAGAGACTGTAAATCACATTCCAATTGCTCACTTGGAACAGAAATCATCTCAAACTCCCTTTCTAAATCCAGAAAAACTTGTGGGTAAATGTAAAAAAAAGAAGGAGCTTCATTTTTTCCCAAGATTTCAAAGCAATACCCTGGCCAGGGCACATATTAATATTTTCATGAATCAGTCTTGAAACATTCAATGCCTTACCTCAGGCTCATTTACCAAGAGCTGATAGACTTTGACTCTGTATTCACCCTTCTTAAGGGCTCTTCCAAGTCTAATAGTTATCTAGAAGGCAAAAGGAGTATCTGTTAGAACCGGTATCAAAATCAGAACTACACTTTGTAACAAGCTACCAAGACCACAATAATTATTTCTCCTGTTGTAAATTAGGTTAATCTATATTGTACCAATATATTTTTAATGATTCAAAATAACTTCTGAATAACCTTATTGTCATCAGAAAATGATGAAAGGGTCTCATTCAGCCGAACACTCTCAAACTCTTGATTGCTGGCATAGACTCTGAAGACTTTGAAGTGAGAAGATGGAACTCCAACAAAAGGCTCCAAATGTTGCTTGAAGGCAGACAGTGTAATTCTTTTATCAACATGCACCATCAGCCCTAAGCCAAAATAAAGATAAAAATGGTATGAAATACCCTGCTACCAAAACCAAAAAAGCACTCTCACATACAATTTCCATGTATTCAAAGTTACCACTTGCAGCAAAACAGTACTGAAAAGCCTGAACCATGGTTAATTGCTACATTTACGTTTTACCTAATGATGTTATTATAACCTTTAAAGGCTTTGCTGCATTTTAAGTGTTTATGGACAGGTACTTCCAGGGGACACAGCAGCTCCAAACTGCCCTGGTTTGCATTCAGTGACGTAGTGGAGCAACGCAGTACCCACTCTGTTCAGAAACACAACAAATAGAATCCCATGGAGCAACTGCAGATAATCCTCCTGCAGCTTTCCCCTGCCTCAAGGGAGAGGGAATTGCTCTGGTGTTGGGACTGGCCAGGCAAAGGCTGCCCAACCCCTTTCATTTTCCTTCCTGGCTTTCAACATTAAAAGGTTAATTCCGTGTTCTGGAAGGTCACAGGATATCACAAGGCAAGCTAAAGTCCAGATTAAGTGACTTTTTCATGGAATAATGTTGTAATTAAGGAAAAACTGTAGCAATATGAAATTCAGGAAAGTAAAGGGAATAGTTTATCTTCAGAAATTGTGTTTCTTAATACATGCAATTTGTACTACACTACAAACTATGTTGTGATTATATAATGTCATGACACTCTAAAATAAACTATTCAGAATACTGAACTGAACAAATAAATTATTTGAATTATAAATCCATTTATGTTGTTACACTAAAAACACATAAAAGCTTTCCCCTCAGGATAATCACTTTTGCAGTGTATTACCCTAACATCAAAATTACTGCAAACAAATAATTCCTGAATCCAACTAGACTTACCAAAACAAAACAGGGAAAAATGAAAGTAGTTTAAAATTAGCCCCAAAGAAAGACCATTCCAAGCTAAAAGAGTAATTTTATCAAAACTGCAGCAGATGAAAATCAATTTCTTGGTGAGAAATTCTTCTCAATCTATTACTATTACAATCAGAGTTTCTGGATTGACATGAAAACCTCTGCCTGACAAAATATTTATATTACATCCTGCTATTCTTTAATTATTATTCTGTTAGCTATACAGCACATGCAGGTGCAGAGCATTGTTGAAATGATTTATTTTTATGACAGTTACATACCACTTAGGCTCTTATACTGAAATTATTTGGACTTTTTCATGTCAGCCATATGCCTCACTGTACCCACTGTATTTCAGTTAGTGAATTAAATTGTCAATATCAAGTATATCTGAATTTTCTTTACAGTCAAATGACTATGGCTTTTCAGGTTTGTTAGTCTAAATGGTAACAGAAATATGCTGTTTTAGCCACATTAAATAAGTGCATCGTGAAACAGGTGAATCATCAGTAGCAGATGCAACTATGTTCCCTTCACTGCAAGACAACTCAGCTTGCTCTCCAGGGAACACTATCAATACATGTAAATAGACGTTCATTTTCTTAAAAACAAAAAAAGCATAACATTTTTCAAGTATGCAATCACTTATTACAAGATCAAAATTAGGCTAGATTTTTGCTGAACATCACATCCTGTCTTTGCACTTTCATTAGCTTTAATTTGACATTATAACCAAGTTTTTCAATACTGTCATTAGACTTTTTAAACACAGCATATGAATAAAGTAGTAAAACCCACAGAATTGTTTTAAGGTACTTAAAGAAGAATACATACATTTTTGCCCTTCTCCTGAACCCTCCTCTGCAGTGTAGGGCTCTGATTTAAAGTACATATACTGTGCTTCTCCTCTGCTCTTGCCACTCTCATCGTATTCACTGTCTGTCCCAGAATCTTCTTCTGCTGTGTCCCAGGTTTCCTTCTTCCCCTGATTGGCTTTTGATCGCCTACTACTTGTGATGCTGTGAGAGTCAAGTCCATTAGCCAGGGGGAGGGGGGCATTGTCCACGTTGCACAAAGTGTCACTGCTGTGGCTGGAGCTAAGGATGTCACTGTCCACTGAGCTCGTACTCCTGTCGTTATTGACATCTGAGTCTGACCGCTCCTCAGACTGCAGATTTTCTGGATCAGAAATCTGAATCTGGTTTTCAAGTTCTCTGTTTTCTGCTGATGCTGAAGAGTCTATTTCATTTAAAGGTGACTCAATGTTTTCAAAATCACTGGCTTCTGTGCTTTTGCTGCTGTCTCCATTATCTCCCTCCTGCTGCTGCTGTTGCTGCAGGGACAAGCTTTTAAGTTTTTCAGTGCTTTCTTCCAAAATTGCCTCTACAGATTTCATATTACCCACAGGTCCTTTTACTCTCTCACAAGGTTCATCCAAGTTGCCTGCACCTCCACTAGACTTCTGATAGAGCGCTCGTCTAAGCTGAGATGCAGGTGCTTGCTCTGGCAATGAAACGTACAGTCTGATTGTGTTTGCATGGCGATCCAAAAGCTTCCATAACTGAGAGTCTGTGTATGTCACATGACGGTCTAAAGACTCTGAGCTTTCAATAAACACCTGAACAGAAAATAAGTGTTGTATCATGTGGTGTTATCTTAAATAAATGCAACAACAGCAAACACAGGATTGAGCACACATTAGAAATAACGCCATCAAGAAACATCACCTTTTATCAAAACATTAAAATACAAGCCTAGAAAAAGACAGACCAAGGAGTCTGTAGTATACAGACTACAGATAATGATTTCACTTTTCCTTGTTTTCATAACCATGTTAAGACTGGAGTGAACTGTAAGCAGACTGACCAGCTGTAGTAAACACTTATGTTCAGAAGTGGATTCATAAATCACTCCACGTGCACCCTCCACCTGTGCATAGCACCAGTTATGGCAGCAATGAGCCCCACCTCTGCAGCAGACCATATCTTTATTTCCTAGTACAGTATCATAAGAAAGTTTTAAATGTATACATGTGCAAGCAGCAGTGCAATTTAAATGTCTCTCTTCCGTTTGTCAAAGGGCTCAGTGTTGTAGTGCAAGTGATTGTGAAAGGGCTCTAAGTAACTGAATAACAACTCAATGCCAATGTTTTGCTCAGCTATGAGCCATCAAAACCCCTAATCTTTCTTCATCAAGAAGATTTAACATTGAGCTTAAATTTCAGAGACAGAGGATGTGCAAAATGTGCTAAAAGATGTGCTATTTCTACTGTAGTAAAAAAGGGCAATGTATACATTTAAAATGTTAAAGTTGAGTACTAAGCTACTCTTTTTCTGAATGCAGTACACAATTATTATTTGAAATACTTATTAGAAGTCTTTTCTGAAAGAATAATATAAATTGTCCAGGGGAATCTTCATAGTAAAAACTACTGAATTTAAGATAGAAACCCACCAAAAACTTGCTTTTAGTTTTAACATTTGTTTTTTAAGAAGTTTAATACTGAGAGCAGGTACAGTTGCTCAGGTGGGTTAGGAAACACATCCAGGCAGGCTTCATAGCAATATTATCAATCTTTGTCCCAAAGAATGCTTGACTTTTAACAGTCTTCATCATAAGGCTGTTAACCTCAGCATCATTTGAAACAGCAGAGTAACAGCCAGATGTCTGATTCTCAATCCACCCTCTCTTATGTACACTTGGTTTCATAGAGAGCCTAAAGTATTCATTAGCACCACCATACTGGGCACAAAACCCCACACACTACAGCAAAATACGTGGCAGTTATCCATTATCAATTCTATACATATATCCATGCCTTTTACAACACAACAGGTAAGTCTACAAATACAAAGGAACGAACAGTTGAAAAACCAGAGCATGTACCTTGTTGCTTCTAAAAAAGCCTTCAGCTTTCAGTGTTTTGCTGGAGACGTTGAGAAGACGCAGGTCGTTGTAGCACCGTTCCAACACGACCCGCATGGTTTCAGCGGGCAGGTGCGTGGCCTAAAACAAGACATGGACAGGAAGATAACGTGTGCATCATACACACCTTCAAATACTGAAACAAGTACTTCATTCCTGAGATTATTCACGGGGAAAGGAGGTTGGTTTGTCAACTTCGAAAGTGCAAAAGACAACACGAGGGAAAACCTCCCAAACCTGTTCAGTCCCAGTGCCTTTCCTCCACCCTTTAATATGTAGCAAGTGTCAGTTTTTCCAAAATGTCAGATGCATAAAACGGCCTGGCTTTGCAGAGAACTGGAAAATTGTTAATGGCAGTGGTCTTATCTTTAATGTATGAACCAACTGAAAATTAAAAATATTCTCAAGCAACAGGTTTTGCACGGTGTTCACTTAATTCTTAATTAGACTGAGCTCAAATTGCAGGTATCATATTTTATAACAAATATTATGAAGTTACACCAACCACTGAATTATTTTACACAGAAATCTGCAGATGCAATCTCTGTCTTCCAATGCAATGGAAGCAGTAATATCCCTTGGTTTAAAACCATGTAAAAATCAATTTTCATCTTAGTAACAAGTGGCTGCTGGGATGGAAAGCAGAGATTGTACAAAGAACGTGGACAGCTTTGGATGTTAGGTTTCAAATACTGAAGCCAGTGGGGGAAGTTACACTTTGGTTCAGTTGTATGGTAACAGTTCACTAGTTCTGTCACCAACTGGACTCACAGTGAGGTTGTTAAAGATACTGACTCTGGATGGAAGCAAGAAGCAGACTGCTGCCTTCAGCAGGACTGAGCAGGTGGACAAACTCAACTGTAACATCTAACTGAACCCTGCTGGACAGAACTCACAGCATGATCTGCAAAAGGTGGAGGCTCTCATTTTAGGTATTTAAATTGTAACACAGTTTCACAGTGACAACAAATGAAAACTATTTAATACAAGTCCTTAAGGACTGTAAACTACCTTTGAAATTAGCTGTTTAAACTCTGAAACTGTTTGATTCAAATAAGCTCGCACACTTATTGGAGGAGCAACAGATTCACTCTTCAGGTCGACTACGTGAACCTTTACCATGACCTCTGCAGGGAGGAAAAAAAAGAAAACAAAGTCACATACATATGCAGAGAAAATTCAACAGGCAAAGAAAACACACATATGCTTGTCTGATGTCATGATTAAGGGGTTGCATTAAATGCAAAACAGTAAGAACTTGAAAAGCGGTCCAATTTCAGAATTACATTTTACAATCAAATTTAATGCCAAAAAAGAAAAAACCTTCCAGTCTGACAAATTTTAGTATATCTTAGACCTGCTTCAACTAGAAACAAGTGAGCAGCACAGCACACTATGTAGTTCTGAATAGTGACTCTGTAAAATTTAGTTTTTCTTCCTCCAACACCTCAAACTGAAGCTGTTTTACAGCTTTGTGCTTGCGTCATCACACAGTATAGACAAGGACAGACTAAAATCATATATACAATTACATGTCTTACCACCAGGTTTATAGCACTGGAAAATTTGGTCAGGCCTTCTTGTTTCCAACAGTAAATCAAACATGTACGTTGACTTGACCCCTCCAAGTAACAAACCCATTGGAGTATCCTCTTCTCCTTCATAGGAGCGCTCCAAGTAGTCATGAAACTCATCGTATTTGACAAGACGACAGCAGTCCAAGGGAACAGCCTCTTCTAAATCCATTAACTACAACAGGCACACACAAACCCCCCCAAACACTTAGTAACAGCTTATTTGTGAGTTTAGTTTTTAACTTGCAAGCTAGAAATATCTCACTGTGTGTACATCCAGGAATCCCTTGAATTCAAAACAGTCAATTTGGTTTCAGAAAACACATCATAGATATTATACAGACATGCAATATTACTGTTTCCAAAACGTGTTTCCAAATTCAAATAGAAGCCTGCATCAAAATGCAGAACAGAGGGACTTTTGAGAAGTATGTACACAGGCACATGAAGACAGGTCCCAGAAGTATTTTCAGAGGAATACTTTGTCTATCACTTATACCAAATGGCATCTTAGAGGCCTGAGGAAGTCATAGCCACTAATTATCCTCTGTGCATCTCAAGGAGATGTTAACACAGCCTAAATCTGAAACTGCCTTTCTGGTTTTCTCCCAGCCAAAAACATACATGGGAAGAACCAGAGTACAAGCAGGTGAGCAAGAATTGATGTCTTGAACTTCTAGCTGTTTAAGGAAGGCAGAGATCAACAGATGCCATGGTGTTCACTCGTGCTACTGAATTAGCTACCCAGGAAGATTCTCAAGAACTCTGTTATTACCTATCTAATACAACATTTTTACTGCAATACAAATAAAAGTGTTCAGAATTCTTTCAACTTGCTGAGGCCACGGTGAGTCTAACAGCAGCTCTCCCTGTCTGATTTTAAAGTAAGGATATAGAAGATCATACTGCCTTTTAAAAGGGCAGGCTGTATCATTCCAATCAGCAATCAGCTGATGGCTACTGGCAGAAAACTTGGTCAGTAATGGCCAACTAGAACACCTTTAAAATAAACAAAACAAAAAAACCCTATCATACAGAACTTCCCAAGAGCCAGCCCCCAAAACCAACCCTCCAGAAAAAACCCATAGCAAACTCTCAAACACTCCCACAGCATTAGAAATTTAAAATCTGAAGGCATTCAGCAGAAAATAATTACACACAACAATTAAACTATCCTGTCATGCACAGCATACCTTGTAAGCTATTTCCACAGCTTCCTTCAGTGTTCTGTCCTTATGAACTTCCAATTTGTTCTCCATCATTATTTGCTTTGTAGGATGCATGCAGAATAATTTAATCTATGAAACACAAAAGGAAGAAAAAATATCATGAAGGCATTTTCAAATGCCTTTTGTATTAGAGTACATGTAAGTTGAAAACCCCATATTCAAACAATCTATTATGAAATACACCTTTAGCTCTACTTCAGCTATGGGATTGTTCCCTTTCAGCTGGTTACACAACTGCAGATAGAAAATGTCAAAGGCACACGAGGTGTATGTGTATATCTGAATCTTTCTCCAAGCTAGGGTACAGCTTTTATAACCAGAACATCTTGTAGCCACAGGCAGTGAGCACATGCTCCAAAGCAAAATGCAAATATGAACAATGAATGTGAAATTCCTTTTGCACATAGAGTTACACATTTTGCAATGAGAGAACTTCCTCATAAAACAATCACTTGATTCAGAGATAGACCAGCTGACTGCCATGCTTTTAAGTCACTGAGGACCTATTTTGTTTGCTCCTATCGAATCTAGGCTTGGAAAAACTTCTGCTCTTTCTGCTAAGTAACTATTTAAAATTAGTTTAAGAAACACCATTGCACAAAGTCAAGGGTCGCAATATGAAAAGATTTAACAATACAAAACACCCAACATGCAGCATTACATATTCTTTGGAAGTAATTTTGCTGAAAATAAGTGATGCCAGATGAACTAGTTTTGTTTTGGTTTTAATACCAATTCAAATTCACACGCAATACATGAATTCCACAAAAGTGTCTGGTGAATACCTCTAACAGACGCCTGCACTATGTTGAGGTTTACAACAGGTAATTCATTTAAAAGAATGGTTAGTACAAACATTTATCACAAAAGAGTCCTTGTATTGTAGTTAAAGCCCATTGTTTACTGTAGAAACATTTCCCACTAGCAACGTATTGTTACTCAGTCCAGCAGAAATTCTAACCTTGCACGTGTTGCGTTCAATTTCACGTTGCCTCTTTTCTTGTTCTTCTAATTCTCTCTCTTTCTGTACCAATTGTTTAATGTGCTCTGGATATTCATGTGCCTCAAGAAACTCTGCCAGTAAAAACAAAGCAATAGTTTAAAAAAATACAGTTTTTCCACAGCAGCGAACACCTTAAGCATTATACATATATTTGAGTTATCTTTCTTGGCTTTTCACCCCTTTCTTTTTTCCACACAAATTTCCCACTATACCATGCCCTGTTCTCTTTTTCATTTCAATTAAACTGAAGTCAGCCTCTTATTCCCCTTAATTATGTTATCAGCAACACAAGGAAGTGATAGTAGCAAGATTCCAGTACCAGTACGCAAAGCTTTGCTGTTGTAAAGAAATACACTAAGACTGATGACCACACTTGATCCTGTTTTTACAATAAATGTAAATACTCCTCTAGAAAGTGAATTAGTTGATAATAAAAGTCTCAAGGTATCATCTATACTGTGATAAAATAAATATTGCACTTCATGCAGATCAGTGTACTTCATGACATTGTTTCACAACAAGAAACAAAATAACCCGCAACACTTAAGTTTAAAAAACCCAACCTTTGCAAATACAGCTGTCCAACTTACTTGCATTTCTTGTGGGATCTTTCAATCTATATATCAGCATGTAAGCATTTGTGGAGCTGGGGGAAGAGAACAGATAGCTGAATTTATCACTCAGGAGACAACAGTGGCTTCAGAAGCTGCTTTGGTTTTTCTATCTTTCAGTGAGGAGCTATGTCATATCTATCTTAGTAATACACTAACCAAGAAGGATTTTCAAAAATAAATATCACATTACTTTAATGATCTGAAACAGCAGTCAGGGTCGTTCTTACAACCATCTGAAGCACCTGCTATTAATTTTAAGGTAACATGTTAAACATATGCACCTTGGCCATTCATTTGATTACACTAGAACACTACCAGAAAGAAAAGTAACATTACAGTACTACTAACCTAGCAAAAGCACTGGAATAATAGCCTCTGCTTCCAGAAGATCCTCCATATGTTTTCTTAATATCTTCCTGAGTTATCTAACAGAAAATCAATGTAATGATTATTTGAGAAACTTGCACTAATCAAGATGCATTTATTCTCACTAGGAAACATGACATTACACAACACACTATATTAATAATTCCAATTTTTTAAATATTTCTACTTATTTGCTGACTTCCAAAAACAATTTCAAAGTGATCTGCTTCTCCATTTTATAATGGATGCAAACATACTTTTTTATTTTTTAAAGTACAATCTTCTCAGAGAAAAATATACAGGTGATTGATTGCAATAATACCTATGGATTGTAGCTGGAACACCTGCATCAGCTGGACAGGTTCAATAGCACAGTCTGGGCTGTAACAGATCTACAAATACACTTCTCTAAGCAAGAAATGTTCTTCACATGTACAGAAGGCAAAATTCTAAACCCAGCCTGGCCTGTACATGAACAAAGGCTTCTTTAGGAACCATCCCACCTTCACTGCCAAGGAGAAACATTCCTTTCCCCATCACACAAAAATATATAGATAAATAAATAAAAAACTCCAAACTCCAAGAAATCAGTTCAGCTAATGAGTGAAACATATGCATATGGCAGGATATTAGGATGAAAGGAAGAAATCAAGTAAATACTTGAAATACATATAATGAAGCTGGTTTTACGTGCAGCTAAGTGGAAAACCACAAAAGAGAAACTTATTGGTTCATTTACGAGTAGAAAAGAGAACTAAAAATACTATTTTTACCTTGCTAACATGCTGATCATTAAAGCTGTACCACTGATCATCACTGAAAGATTTTATACAGGCATAATAATGGCCACCAGCAGCACTTCCAGAATGAACCATGACAGAAAAGAGCTCATACAGTAAAGAACTCTGTGGAGAGAAAAAAAAGCTGTGATATGTATCCAGTAAAGAAAAGCTAAGCAAACAGTCATTATAAAAAGGTTTTAAAACAAGGACACAAATCCAGATATGTAAATAGCTGGATGCCAAGAGTGGATCTGTGTAATAGAAATTAATTCATGTAATAGGCACTGAACAAAACTAGAGCTCTGCTATGCTAAACTTTATACACGAGTCTGTAGCTGCAAAGCTTAGGCCTATTTGCAACCACCCTTCTCCACACTTGCTGTCATACATTTGTTCTTCACAGATAAATGGATGGAAATACAGGGCACTAAGGTCATGCCTTCAGTGCTGCATATAAATTAAAAAATAAAACCGAACCATACTGACTCACAAGTGTTACAAGGATATTTTTAGACTATGTAGAAGAAACACTTTATATTCCCAGCATATCCTACATCTCTTATTAAGATATCCAAACCAAAAATCTTGGCTTGACAGCTTGTTTGCTTTGAGAACAAGTAGTATGAAATAACAGGCCAAAGCTACTGTCAATACTTGGACATCCCATTTACACTACAGACACATTAAAATATTCTGGTCTTGTTCCAGTCAAGTGACTGGAATTAATTTTTTCATTATTTCCAACTAAGACTGACAGTATTCAGAACATACACCAAAAAAAACCCTCTCAGATGGTTCAAGGTAAACAGAAACAGGGCCAGATGTGGAGATTAACATGCAAGTCAGCCTTTAAAACTGTCACTTTATGGAAGTACCAGCTGAAGACAAACAGCTTCCTAACAAGGGTGAATAAAGGCTATTGGCCTAATTTCAAGTGAGTTCACTGAACAATACATGAAGTACATAATGTAGATATTACCATAAAATTCAAGATTTTTGATGAATTTTGTACTGCCAAGAAAACTCAACCAAGTTTATCAGCGATCTCTACCAACCTTTATGTCCCACAGTAGGATGACTGCTATCCTGGACTGTTTTGCTGTTAAATTCCTTTATTTGAAGATGACCGAAGGAATATTTAACATTTAGACCCTTGGTTTCATCTGTACCACTGATCAAAACTTTCCAATATTCTCTTACTAAGCTGCAGGATGCTTTTGCAGCTAAGTCTAGTAGGCCTTTGATAGCTGGCCACAAAGTTGAAACACTGCTCACAAGAGAAAACAGGTCTTCAATTTGAGGGTCTGCTGCCAAAACAAGTTATCTGGAAATTCTCTGACAAGATGGGAAGACCTTTACTCTCAGGTGACCTCCAAATCAGTTGAATTCTTTCCTTTGTTGTAGTGTCAATTTTTGAAAATTTAAATAAACTCACACATTCCCAACATCTCACCCCACCTCCAATGTCAGAATTAATTATATTTTTATCATTTACTTTTGTGGTGGGTTGACCCTGGCCAAGAACAAAGCACCCCTCCAGGCAGTCAGTCACTACCCGCCTCAAGTGGGATGGTGGAGAAAATCAGGAGAGCAAAAGTGGGAACACTTGTGGCTGGAGACAATGACAGTTCAATAAATAAAGGAAACACACACAAAAAAATTAATAGTGCAGTAATGCAAAGGCATTACTCAGCACCCCCCACCAGCAGAGCAATGCCCAGCCAATGTCTGAGCAACAGCTACTTTGGAAAGCCCCCAGTTTTTACTGCTGAGCATGATGCTGCCCAGCAGGGAACACGGCAGGGAATATCCCTCTGGTGAATCCAGGTCAGCCTTGCCAGTTATGTCCCTCCTTTCAGCCTCTTGTCACCCTTTTAACACCCCAGTGTTAAACATACCTTTTCACTGCCAGCTTTAGAGATCCTCTCTGCTGCACTGTTGCTTTCAAGGCAGATTCCTTCATCCACTCCATCATCGTTAGAAAAATCATTGCTCATCTGATCGCTGTGACAACTGCCTTCATTTTCAGCTCCACTATCAGTGCAACTCTCAGTCTGAGGAGACTTCTTAAAAATAAGACATACATACTAACATTATACAACATTGAAAGTTACATGGAATAAGAAACAACTGTGTTTTTGAAATGAAAAAAATCCACTCTATGAAGCAATTAAATTCCTCGAAAAACTAGAGACCTCTGCAATTAAGCAGCAAGAACAGACTTGTTTCTGTTGGTGTCTTCAAACCACCTCTTCAACCAGTATCCCTGGGTTTTGTGTACAACTGAATGGTAATTACCAGCCTTCAGACTTGGCAAGGTTGTATTTGTTACTAGCCTATTCCATGCACTACTTAATTCAATTCAGTACCTGGAAGTCTAACATCAAATAACGAACCTGTTGTAACATGGCCCTGTTGATCAGAACTGACTGAAAGTATTTTCAAACACAATCAAAGATTTTTTTCCATTTCAACTCACTGGACTGAGCCAAGGTCTTACAGTAAGACTGGTTAGTGTTCTATTAGCTTAAAAGCATGGTGTCATCAACACTATGAATGCAGCTCACTCAGTATACTCATCTCTTACCTGATTCTCTTGCCTCTGGATAATTGCTTTGATTTTCTGACAGTTGTTAATTTTATGAGTTCTATTCTCCCAGATCAATCTTCGCTGTCATTTATTCCCCTCACCCAGTGACACTTTGAGAGGTATCAAACTGTCTACATGGCATCCTTCCTAAGACAAAGGTTTATACAGAGCCAGAAAAGCCTCTCCATATGCAGATCCAGGCTGTATTTCTCTTATACCAGTGCAAGCCAACAAATCTTTTCAGGAATCAAATTAGAGGAATAACTTTGGTCTTCAATACAAAACGCACAGTAAATGGTTCTTGGTGAATGTAACTGCACAACATGAATTTTGGTCAAAACCAGAAAAGTAAAAAGGCAGAAGATGGATGGGAAAAAATAAAATTTTTAATATCTTATTTCTACAGGATACACTATACGGTGATTCAGAAGGAAGGAATTCATTGCTAATGATTTCTGGACTAACTTCATTGTTTGTATTCAGAGTTTTGAAACTTTACATCACCTCTTATGACCAACACAGATTCAGACACAAGTTTCAGAAAAATCTTCCATTCTGGAATTGCAGTATATATGTAAAAGCCCTGAAACGCATGTCTTTAAATCAGTCAAGTGAAGATGTAAGAAATCTGAAACAGCTTCTTTATGGAAGCAGGAACCCCAAGTGGAGAGAACATGCTTCCTTTGTAATATTAAAAAAAAAAGAAATCCACATGGACAGATTTAAAATCTTCAAATTATAACACTAGCATGGCTAAAGAACATTTCATGTAGATGAATAACGTTGTTAAAATAGGTTTATAAGACTGGAATTTTGATTTTCTTAATGAGAAACTTCAAGAAAATTAAATGCTTTTCTCTGAAACCAAGTACTTTACCTCATCCTCAACATCAATAAAGACACTCATGTCCAACTCCTCTGGAAAAGTCATGCGATCATTGAGTTTAATTCTGTGCATAGTGGTATAATCAAAGTCAAATCTCTTCAGCTGTAATGTCAGCAGGTATGGAAAATGCAAGAACCGCAGACCCTAAATGAAACAAGGACAAGATTATGCTCCTGTTATCAGGACTGGAATTTCATAAAAGTAGTTTTTGCAAATCATTTGACCAGTCCTTACCTTCCTTGCATCACATTTCTTCTTACATCGCTCACAAAAGTACTGATTTGGGCCATCAAGGATCTCAGGCTGAATGAAAGCATGCAGTGCTTCTTCCTAAGAATAAAAACACGTTACCCCATTTTTAAAGAGTGTTTATTATGCAACTACAAATTTACAGTGAGATTGCAAACACATACAAATACTTCAATTAAATCTACCACCAAAATTTGATTGACAGACTTTTGTACAGACACAATATTCAGGTAAACATGGCCAGAAATCAACCTTTCTACCCAGCCCAAGGTAAACAGTAAAACCACAATTACTGTAAACTGTATTTTGTTCAGTATTTGATGAATCCCAATTGTCTTTGTTTTTAATTTAAATTACATTTACCCCTGTTATCTTGCACATCACATTCTGTCATGTCTGTAGAGTCAACTGCTGTGAAAATGAGCTTATTTTTTAACTGCTTTGGCCCTGTTCTCCCAGAATTTTGAGACGGTTCTTCCACATTCCTAAAGGAGTTTTTCTAAGAGATCCAATCTAATATTTACAGGGGGAAACAAGAAGTGGCAGAAAAAAAAAAGTTACTCAGTTCCTCAATGCCCTGCATGAAGACAGCCTTAGTCCTGTTTTACAAAGGGTCTTAGGAAACTACATTTGAAGATCCTATTTTTAAGTGAAAGCTGGGAAAAGGGCAGAGGGAAGACTATTTGAGCTTTGCTCCCAAAGGAGTGAGAATCAGATATGGCCATCTCCTATAAACACAGAAGTCGTTTCCTAGCTAAACCTTATGAGGCAACTAAGCAATAACTGGAATCTTGTCTTCTGACAGCTGCCTAGTTTGGGGTAGTTCAAAAAAACCCCAGAAGTTCTGTCACTAATGCTTACATCCAGAACTTCAATGATTTCTACTTTGCTCCTCACTACAGCAAACAATATTCAAAATACAACCAAACTGATCATTACTCCTCTCTCCAACACAAACTGCGGCAATGACACCGCACATTAAGGTGTAAATACTTGAGAACAAACTTGTTCAAACAGAATTCACTAAGAATATTGAGATGCATTCACTGAAGAATTTTACCCAGAGATTTTAAAAGTTAAAACCTATAACCCAGTCAGCTTGCATGCCAATAGGCTCTGAGTTTCTGAACTCCAAGGGGAAGCCAAAGTTCTCTGGTCACCCATGGAGGTGAAAACAAATACAACTTGCACAGAAACAATGTTTTTAATATCATGGTCTCTTAATGAAGGGCTGTGGCTGTTCCCCCGAAGTGTGAATAAGTAAGAAGGGGCTTAAATGTGCAGAGTAAACTCACCAGTCATAACATGGCTGGCAAAGAACTTAAGACTGGTATCTAAATCATGTTCAGCAAGTCCCACTTTGGGAACAAATGAAGAATATGCCACATTCTTCACAAAAACCCCAATTCTTCCCTCTCCCTTCTTTCTTTTCAAGAATGGAGGCAAGCAGCAAGAACAACAAAGCAAGTATTTTACAAAAGCTCTGTTGCTATTCTAGGAGAAAGGACTATCAAAAAAGGACCCTATTCCAGGTGACAGCTTTTTACAAATGAAAAACCTGCCAAACTCCATAGAACAACTGTACAATGAAGGCAGCCATCTCAATTTTCCATTTTTTGACCCAGCCAGAAAGGCTTTTGAACAGCCCTAAATCAGAGCTCTTGGGCAGAGACTCTCTAGACATGTGAAAACCTTTTAGAGTCTGAATCAAACTGCTGTCTAAATCTTCACTTCCTAAATGCTACAGAGGCTGAGTTGCTTTTTACTCCAGGGCCACAAACACCTAATTTTTGTAAGATTATGTACTGAAATGTGAGGAATCTCATCCTAAAATGTAAGAAAAAAGACTAAACAAGTCAGAACCTGCTTTAAAACAAAGCAGAAGAAATGCATTACTGTATTTTGATTACTATTCAGAACTATTTCAGTGAAAGCAAACAAGTTAATGGCCAACACAGAAAACATGAATCAGAAAACATCACATAATGACATAAAAACCACAGTGATAGAACTCCCTCTTATGAGCCAAATGGCAGTTAAGGCAAGAAAAATATAATTCAAGTGTAAGAAAAAAGTTGCAGCTCATGTATCAACATGAATATAAACGGGAACACGTGAAGGATGGGACATAAATGATTGTGTAATGCTTATGTAGCCTCATGTGATGTGCAATTTAACAAGGAAACACCCTATAAATTTTTACGTAAGGCAAGAAGTGATGATGCTTTAGACTCCTGAGAAGGCAATGAAGTATTATTACATCACTCTTGAGGTTTCACTGCTTACAACACACAGTGAGCTGTGCTTTGAAAGGCCTGATTAAAACTCCTGGGACCTCCATTACTTTTGAGCTATACAAATAGCCACATATTTTTCAATCCTTGGACAATGACCATTGCTGTTCCCCAGGCTTACTCTTTTGCTTCCTACACAATCTTTACACCCAGGTTAGTTCTGCTGATTAGGATGTTTCTTAACACAATTCCTATTCTAGTGCAGTTCACTACTCTCTACTCTGACAGTTTACTCAGCAAAACCAGTAACAAAGCTGCTAAGCTGCACAACCTCTCACACCACACACCCCCTGCCCTGCAGCGCCACCAGAAGCCAGTGTTACCTAAGAAGTTATCTTCAAAGTGGCAACTGTTATCTAGCCTTGGAGTTACTAAGCATTGCTCCTTACATACACACTTCAAAATATACCATAAATTATCAAGCTACAGATCAGGATGACAAAAGCTGTTTAAACTTCTTTTTAGTTCAAAGAATCAAAAGAACAATATAGGCTGAAAGAAATTTATGGAGATCATCTGATCCTAATCCCTTGCTCCAATCAGGTCCAACTTTAAGCACATTGCTCAGAGCCTTGTCCAGCCAAGTTCTGAGTGTATCCAGTTTTTAATATTCTGAGATTTCTATCACTTAGCATACTAAAATGCTGTAACAATTCAACCTAATCATTGTCTGGCTCAAGAGAGGCACTTCAGACAACCTTCCCTCCATAAAAATGCATTATGATCTAGTCAGTAGTTTGACAGGTAACATACTGCAAGCATTTGTAAATGTGTAAATTTGTAAAACCTGTGAATAGGAGCAGTAGAACCTTATGAAAACTTACACAACAAATGGCATTTAGGCAAAATTGCTCTTGGAAAAAACTAGAAACTAACTGCCATCTCAGATTTTCAGAGCTCATCAGTTTTCCCATGTTCAAAGAGTATGTTCAATGAAAAATACAAAACCTTGTTGTTACTGATCTAACTTTAAAAAAAAAGGAATTACCACATCATGCATATTCTCCCTTCAATAGTTTGGCAAGGACACCACAAAGTTCACATAAAGTCCAAATTAATTTCTGCCCTAAAAAGGACTACTTGTACACATACTTACACTCTCAAAAGAAAAGCTACCCTACAAAAGATCTTGAAAACTAACAACACTTAACAAAACTCAACTGTACTTGCTACACCTCCAGAATACTTGGATCATTACTAGTTTTCTGGTATTACAAATCAACTCTCACTGTTTTCCAGTAATATAATTTCAGCATCACTGCTAGTTCCCAGTTGCATCTACCTTTCTCTCAGCTGTTCATCTTGAAAAATGTTTTTTTTTACTGCAAAACATTTCAGCTTATGCCTAATGCTGTTAAATTCAGTCATCTATACAAAAGACACTGGTACCTACAAAAATCAGAATGTGAACAGGAGAATGTTGCTCCTGTTTACCTCCTGGAAATAAGCTAGATGCTAGATTTCTACTGACCTCAAGAAAAGTCTGATTCAGGGCTTTTTTGACACCATACCCTTGAACAATACAGATTGCATAAGCACTTTTTCAGAAACCATCTTGAGTTACACACTGACAACATCTCAGTGCCCCAACGTTTGTAGCTAAGCTGTCTTACTGCATGGAGCTGGGGGATAGAGTGGGGAATCAGGAAGAAAAACTCCAAATGTAAACCTTAAGACCACACCGAGGAATTTCAGAATTAGCTCATATTAGGAAATAAAGGAAGCATGACATTATCCTTCCCAGTTCTTCAACATCCCCACGTATCGAGAAGTAACACACATACATTAATTAACACAACATTTCAAGTATCTACATTTCTTTGGCAGTACACAATGTCAAACAGTGGGATAATACTCTTTAAATGGCATTCTACAGATCAACCTTACTTAAGGCTCATCCATCCATTCTCTCTCATTAGAAAGTAATGGAAAATCACTTACCTCTAACTAGAGTTCTTTGAAGGTAGTATCCTCCTTAGATCCCCTATCTTGGGTTGTGTCGCCTGCTGCAAGTTCCCTCAGGAGCTGACTAGCAAGGTCTAAAAAGTTTTACATTCCCTTCTATAAGCCCTATTAGCGCATGTGTGAAGTTTTTGATCTCTCACTCAGACCCTTTTACCTACACCTACTAAATTACCATCATCTATGGATCAATGGAGGATACTACCTTCAGAGAATTCCATTTAGAAACAGGCGATTTTTCCCTTCTCCAAAAGCAAGTATCCTCCATATCTCCCCACTGCTGAAGACTACAAAACTAAAAATTACATCTGCTATCGAGCATACAAATGCAGGGAGGAGAATCAACTGAATGTAATCAGAGTATGAATTGAAAAAGCTCAAAAATTGAAGCATCAATACAAGTTGCGACCATGTAAGTTTGTGTAACAAAAATCTTAAAACTATTTTCCTCAATGTAGTAAACCCAGTAAATGCTGACTGAAAGGAAAAATATCAAATACTATTAAAAGTAATCTGATATTTAAGTCCTTATTTATTCAAGTTTTCTTTTTTTACAAATAGACAGTCTTTTTTTAGCACTGCAGTACAGACTGGTCCACTAAATAAAAAAATTTTCCATTTGAGACACATGTACAATGCATTGTTAAATGCAGAATTAAACTACACGAACTGAATAGCTTTCATTACTTTTAATAGATCATAATCTAATTACTGAATAAAAATTCCAACAAATAAAATTTGGTTCAGGGAATATTGCTAGAAATTAGCGTTAAAAGGTGAAAAGGGAAGCCATCTGTATAAAATATCAATCTGTATTAAGACAGCTTCAATTAGCTGGATAGTTCCAGAGAATTTCAATGCAATCTTAAAAAGAATTCAAAGGACTTTACTAACTTGAATCCTTTTTCCATTATCAATGTCCCTCACCTTTACTAGTTCTCAAAATTGGTATTTAAAGTTTCAAAGTATGAAGTACTTTGAAGCTACACTGCAGTTTAAATTAATTCTAACAATTCTTAACGGAATTACTGTTAAGAATTATGGACTATTAGTGCTTTAAAAATATTGCCAGCACACTAAATACAGAAGGAAAAATACTTAATATATAATAAACAAGCCAGTTACACAAGTGTTTGCTTAGAACAACCTTTACTAAAAGGCTTGTTCGATTTATTCTTATTCTTTCTCATAATTCCATCCATAGCACAGGCATCCTAAGCCACAACTGTGGAATTTCACTGTTTGTAATCTTTATTTTTTTCAGGGGAGTGGAAATAATAAAACAAAAGAAATTCCACAGATTTACTAAGCAATTGGTATGCCTGCCAGCATCAGTAAAGCTGGAGCAAAAGTGGCCATGAACACTGATGTGTAACAGGACTTTTCAATCATCATCCAATTGCTTATTAAAAGGATATGGTATTTAAGAAGTGAACTTTAAAAAGCACAGCAACAACATGGCAATTAAAGTAAAAACTTTATGTCAGTGTCCTGTTCTTTCACTAAGACTTTCAACAACACTATGGAAATTTAGCAGATGTGCCAATAAAAAGAACAATCCAAATAAAACTTTGTGATCTCATAAAAATCTCTCAAGTAAATGCTGAAGATTTTATCAGGAAGAAAATAATTGATTACTGCAGCCCTAAGGCAATAAAGTTGCATTTCCCCTCCCCTTATACATGCACCAGTAGGACTCATTGAAGGGCAAAAGAAAAAAAAAAAAAAACCAAAACAAAAAATAAACCAAAAAGCCAAAAAAAAAAAAAATCTTCTAGAACTTGCTAGCTGGTTCACTGCACAAAGACGAACACCCCAAGATGGAGTATCTAGGATGATACTTACCACGGAACCAATTAAACCACTGTGGCATTATGTATTCTATGTGTGTATGGATGCACTATTAGGCAGCATAATAGTACACACCACGCTAGCAAACGCCTGGCTGGAGCCATAGGGCCGGATGACCAAAGGGATATCCAGGTAAGTGTCGATTCTCCAGCCTTCATAGCCACACTCTAGACATCTCACATAGTCCTTCAGTTTGCCTTGATACAGTTGATTTATAAGATCAGCCTGAAAGAAACAGATTCAGTAACAGAGATTTTAAAAAAATGACCGTTACCGTATTTCTTTAGTTTTATAAGAAAATACCTTTCTGTTAATTTAGCCTTAATTGCATGGCTACACATTTAAAATACCATGCCCCAGCAGGACATCCATCTCCTGATTTCTTATTTTCCCCTGCCCATAACATGTATCAAACAAGCTTCTCAAATCATGTTACACAAGCTTCAGTGTCCTTTACAGTCACATCTTAAGAGTGACTACAAAAGCACCAAATTGAAGTTTTAAACAAGCCTGATCTTGCAGACATTGTTAACAGACTGACCCTGCAGTCCTTTCCTCCAGAGGAAGGACCCTGTGTCTCCAGAGACAATTTACCAATTACTCCTGTTTACCAAACCACAGATCTCAAAACTGGCCAGCAAGGTGGCCATTTATCAGAATGCATCATTTATCAGAATGCATCATGTGCCATGAATACATTCCTGACTTTCTCCTGCATTAAGAAGGGAGAGCTTGAGCTTCAAGAGGCCACGACAAAGCCTAATAAATACTGACAGCAAGGAAGTTATTGTGGGAGTTACACAATCCCCTTCTGTGCTTCAAATAAAGACTGAGCATCCAGAGTGCAGAATATTCCACTTTTAATTGGAGGAGAAAAAACAGATGCGACACACTCTTGAAAGTCATACATCACAGTAGCTTGACTCTTGCATCAAACAAGAAAACTGAAAACTACCACAGATTTTCAATAATCTGATATTTAAAATTGAGTAAATTATTTTTATAATCATCTTTAGAAAAACCAACCCACCCCCACAATACTACACCACCAAATGAAGACAATTTTTCCAGGCTTACCTGCTCCGTTTGCTTCCATTTCTGCTCCAAAGCATCAAACATGACTCTACAAAGCTCCTGTACATCGTGCTGCTGCCATGCTGTTAGAAATTGAAATTATTAATTAAAACAAGAGATGTTATTAGCCCCAATACTGACTGTAGCCTGAGAATGCTTCCTAAAAAACTACTCATTTGTTTTAAGTCTATACCTATATTATTCACTACTGGGCCAGTGTTCAATTCCACAGGCAGCTGCCTCCCAGTGTAAGTCAGATAAATAAGCAGCCAGCTTGCTCACAATGTTTATGCATAAACAAGAACTGTGTACATAAGCAAGAATATGTGAAAAATACAGAAGTGCTAATGTACACTGTTATCAAATAAACTGTTTCTGATTTCTGTCCCACTTCATGCTGATTCTCCAAAACTCAACTTCCAACTTGTTATCGTGGAAAAATCAACATTTTACGGGGCAAAATTACCCACACAAGTGCAAAAAAGACAAATAAGTGTTTGATTTGAAATAGACAATAATATGGGTAATTCCATAAATGCAACATGGGCATTTGACATTTGTGACTGAAAACAGAAGCAAGTTTCCTATAAAGAATTACTTCTTTAGAAACAATTAACTTGCGTAATGACAGTGTAATTACAAAAATTTAACGCTTTTTACTTTAACAGCCTAAATCTCATAGATGCCATTTCTTTAAAAATCAGACACGCCCCACAACAAAGTATCCATGTAGGCTATTTTGTTTCCATTGAAAAAGTCGATTCTATTAATTACTTTTAATTATTCTGGTATTTTTCCCCATGAACATCAGTTTAGCCCCCAGCAGGCAGCAGCTGAACCAAATCCCAGCAGTTTAATAGCTGCACATTACCTTCACTACTATCCCATCCAAAACTCCGTGTGACATCTGTTGTTTCAATTGCCCTTTTTTTGCTGGTCTGCAGTAAAACAAACAGCCTTTGAAGCTGGTAGGGGATACTCCTCTCAGGATCCTCTTCAGATTCTTCAAATTCCCACCTATTTGCAACACAAGATTTTAGACAATTAAAAATGCTTTGAAAACATTACTCAAAAAGGCATTAAATCAACATTTACTACATTTCAGGAGGTCTGCCATGTCACAGTTTAACTGCAGCTCTGTTTCTTGGGAGAAGTCAAATGCAGCTGCTTTCCATTTCTGCAGCAAATGGCAATGATACTCTTTAAACGTATAAACATAAAAACAAAGGAAAATTTTGAAGCCATTCACTGCACAGACATGAACTGCACTTAGCATCAAATTTAACTAAGTTTGACGTTTTCAAGATTCTTTAAAAAGCTCGTCCATACCACAACCAGTAATTTGTATTTTACTGAAAATCTGAAGCCTTCAAGCAGATATAAGTCTATCCAGCTTGACTTCAGTTGTGCTATCCAGTATCCAAACAAGGAAATTTTGACAGGAGAAATTCCAAAGGGTGGCCTACCAATATGTACCAGCACAAATTTAAGAAGTTTTTGATTCTATATACTCACTTATACAATGCATTTCTAAATTCAGGAGTCATGAAAAGTGTTTGCAGAAGGCTGTTCAAGTAGCAAGTCATTGCTTGATTTACCAGCCCCACATAACCTAAAAATACGAGAATAATGAGATGGAAATAATGCAAAAAGATGGCAAATCACTTCAAGAGTTAAAACATTTGACAAGAAAACAATTCTGTGACAGTGTTTAAGAACTGCATTCATCTGTTGTTATTTACCCTTTAAAAATGGAGGGAATGTTACAATTTCTGAGAGCAATAGAGAATAATAGTTTACATAACAGAAATAATTCTCCTGAATGACATGAAGCTGTTTTTTTGATCACAATAACAAGTAATATTTAATGCTGAATACTACACTAATGGGATATAGGTAACTATAAATATTTTAATAGCAGATTTAAATATTTTACAGAATTAACTAGAATTTTCAAATAAACAATTGTGTATCAGCTGACTTATTGCCTGAGGTCAGCACAAAGTATCCCAGTAATAATGTTAATATAATTTGTATCTGCACAGGTTTTACTATTGTCCTAGAATAAAAAAAAAACAAGTGCCCATACAACACTACTACTCAAAACCCTTCCCCCTTAAATAACTAATTAAAAAACCTAATTAAACTACTATAACTTGGTGTCATTTTTACTAGCTAAAATGAAATTATTTATTTATATTAATCTAAGATGTAATTTTAAGAATTTCTCTAAAGTATGTAATATTAGCAACAACTGATAAGCAAAGAGCATATACTAAAGCATAGTATAATAAAGAAATTAAATATGCCTACTTATACTCTGAAAACTATTGAAAAAAACATAATCTCAGTACCATACTAGTAATGAAGAAAGAGGCAGCTACTCCACACACAGGCATCTTCTGTGAAGAGACTGAGTCAGAACATTTGTATTTTATTTATTACTCTACACTATATAAATCATCTTTTCAGTTATATTAAACTAAAAAAAGGTCCCAAGTAAGGAAAGGATGGAATACAGTTCTTCCATTTCTAAAGTGATGTGAGAATATCATAAAAAACATGATAAAAAATGTAGTAGTGATGTGGGTATTTTTAAAATAAATTGCAATTTATTAAAAAAAAAAATTCCTGAGGTGCTGCTATTTGAAAATGTGCTAAAATAATTACAAATTAGCATTGCCTTTACAAGAGAGAACACAATACCTGTCTCTGATTTGCTCAGGACTGAAGAATAAGAATAGCTTTGACTGACATAGTCATTGGTACATCCAATAGAGCCTTCTCTTGGAAGGGGGCCTATAAATCTCTCTTGTGCACTGTCATCTGTTGTACCTGACTCCTCCTGAAAACAAAAACACACCCATTTTGTGCAAAAGTTAGACAACACATTTTTACTGAAGTAACAATGAGTTTTACTTTTCTCTCATGGCTAAGAAATCAATTTTGCTAGGCACATCACACAATTTCTTCAAAATTGCAGATACACAGTGTAACTTTAGTTCTGCCCTCCAAATTCTCAACCCCTTGACACATTGTTCTTAGCACTGGCAGAAGGAAAGGTCCTTTGGAATACTGCATAACCAAGTACAGTATTATAATGAACACGACAATCAAGTTTGCAAATTAGCATCTCCTATGTCTCAAGTTTTCTGCACTGAAATACAGAATAAGACTTTTTCCGGACACATGAATTTCAGTTCATTACTCTTTCAGAATCATCCTTAAATTCTGATCTTGAGCACAAATGCCTTTTTCAGACAATTAAACTCCACAACAAAGGCTAAGTAGGCCAGCATTATGCTGGTACAAGAGCTGAGTAATAAATCTTAATATATCACTAGTCTATCCAATCCTTGATTTAAGTATATTGCAGCCGTGTGTATCATATATTTGAAAAAGAGAAAATTTTAAAGAAATTTGTTATGGCAAACAGCAGCTTCTAGCAACATTGCCAACTCGTCTTTTTTTTTGTATATTTATATACACATTTATTTTTCCATAAAGGTAAATGTGGAAACAGGTAACTGCTGTCAATGCAGGGCTGCTGTTTCTGAGAATTCTGCCAGAAGGTCCTAAAATTGCTTTCAAACACCCAGAGGAAAGGGATTGGACATATGATTAAATATGTATTGTTAAGACTTATCTCTGAATGTGTTAAAGATTAATTAATTATATACCTTAGAAAATTACTTGCAGCAAACATCTCATAAATATTTGACAAGCATGAATAGAGTGACAGCAAATCATTACTAATGGGATTGGTCCCACTCAAGAGAAATGTAAACATAGATGTAAATATAGTCAAAGTCTGTTGAGAAGGTTCCCAGAGAAGCTTATTATAAAACATTCAGCCCAGTTTTATTTCACTTTATGATCTTACACAAGCACTACAAAGAACACACACCTCTCCCCCAACACTATGGCTTATGTAGCTGAGTGAAGATTTTACTCACCGGCATTACGTGAGGCTGCTCACCATCCTTGTCTGTCAAATGCAGAAAGTTCTTCTTCCCTGGCTCAAAACCAGCATCAAGAATGGTTTTGTCACTGTTCTGATCTATTGGAGTCTGCTAAAAAAGAGTAAAACAACAGAAACATCACTTTTTAAAAACAGATCTATAAGCAATTAACAGATTCCATTCAAGCACATTGCTTGATGTAGCTGCTGACACAGTAAGACCACAAGAAAATAAATAACTATCCAGTAAACAAAACACACATCATTAATACTGAAATAACTTGGGAATAGTTTAAGAAACATTACAGTCTAATGATTAGATGTTGGTTAATCTATTCAGGAGTCAGACACTGATCTGCAAGTTCCTTGTGAACATCACATTATTCAGCGTCCTCTACAGCATGCAGACACTTTTTTCTTTAAAAGAAAAAAGCAATTACTTTCAGCAGGCATAAACATGACCTGAAATAAACTCATGTCTATTTCTTAACAAACCTTATAAAGTTTTCTAGGTGCATCTAAAGAAATCATATTAACTAAAACCAACACTGATTTACAATAAAGCATAGGAGTGATATTAGTAATTCTTTTTTAATATAACACATTCAAAGAGGTCTAAGAAACATGGGGAGTCACTACACAGCATGCTGCTGCTGAGAAGAAAACATTTCTCAAACAAGACCACAGGAAACTGAGATTATTTATCATGGCTATTATTATTAAAAATACATACTGATAAGGAAAACTAATATTACATCTGAATGATCATATTAGTTTCTGAATGATCATATTAGTTTTTGTTTAATGATTAAACAGATATATCATTAAAGAGCACACTTGGAGCCTAAAATTCAGCCAAATGAACACAGCGGTGTCAGTCTGCTGTGGCGCACCCACCACAAAATGTTACAGGAATTAAACGAGCACTATGCAATACAGAAGGAGGTTTTCAATCCTAAAGACCAAAGTGTTTGCTACCAAGGGGAAATAAAAAGCACTCCTGCCATACCGTGTCAGTGACATGATCTCCATTGCCCCACATCAAATCAAAAGATCCATTCACGTAGCCCACTTTGGAAGCCACGTCTTCGAAGAGCTTTTTAAGTGGGGTGGAAGCTGGCAGGTTCAAGGTAACACGCTCATTCACTGTCTTGGAATTTGTGGTGTCCTGTATTATACACAGCACCCTGGGCTCCTCAGCAGCACTCTCTGCCTGGAA
The DNA here is from genome assembly GCA_013398115.1 of Falcunculus frontatus. Lineage (NCBI taxonomy): Eukaryota > Metazoa > Chordata > Aves > Passeriformes > Falcunculus > Falcunculus frontatus. The sequence goes on from VZRV01002982.1 coordinate 1,230,850, forward strand.
TGACAGCAGACAACAATTAATGAGGAAAATAAATAACATTTTGGAATTTAATTGAAAAATCAAAACATGACTTCACCAATAAAATGAAGTATACTTTTAAAACCTAAGGTTCCTAGAACTGGACTTCATTTTTCAAAGTAAGCATGACAAAATTAAGAACGTTCCAGTTGTGAAAAATATATAAAAACAAGCTCCATTTTTATAGAACAAGAAGGAATTTGTACGGGTGTGGGGACAGAGAAACCGCTCACGTTCCGCACAGAATTTCAAACAGCAAGCAGATAGAAGACTGCTTCAAAATCAGGAACAGATTTCCAAGTCATCACTTCCAGCTCATATTTTCCTTTGACACAATCATAAATCCTGCTGAGGCAGAATATACCTTTTGTGACTTTCAGGAATGCAACCCAGAAAATTTGCAAGCTTCCAAGTAACCTTGGAAGCTGAGCACTAAACAGAGTTTCATAATCAAGCCACCAACTTCCTACTAACTCCACTGTTGTCTGAGTTGCAGGAGATATTCTTCTGCCTGAACAAAGTAAGAAAATTAGCATTGACAAATGGTTACTGGACAAAGTAAAAAGAGTTTAAACAGAAACTTCAATGTATCTGAAATCAGAACATGAATGAAAGTGGCAATGGACTAATAATAAAATCTTCTGGACCCAGGTAAGCCAAGAAAAATTGCAACACTGAAAACCCAGCAAAAGATCTAAGCAAAACCAATTAGTTATCTTGATTATCCAAAATTGTAGAACAACAAGGAATAACTGATATTTAAATACACATCTCCTAAAAAAGGATCAGGTAAGTAAAAGGAATTAGTCCTCCAGGGACTCAGCCTTTTCAAGCTGTAACACACAGAAAGCATTAGTAATGCATTGTCAGATTGCCCAAATCTTCAGCCCATGGCTAAAGCCCACAGCATCTAAAAAAGGCAAAAAACCACATGCAGTGCTATCATGATTCTCAGTGGATAAGAACAATAAATGGCAATAATTATGTTCATGCTAAAGCTCTCAGCCACATCACAAGCATCTTCTAGAGAATACAGAACTACAAAGAAGATCTGAACAACTTCAGAATCCCTTGTAATTCTACACAACCAGCCTCACAACACAGATGAGCACCAGAGTGGTACAGTCCCTTTTGAGAGCTCTTACATCACCAAACCCTTTGAAAAGGAACATGGACATTCCAGCTGATGCTGCATGCCTTTATCACACAGGATTTCAAGATCTGCTGGCAGTGTTCATGCAAGGATAGAATAAAATGTTAGCTGACTGCAGTATCTATTCCTATCATCGTCACAAAAAAGTTGTTAGAGAAAGGCAAATAAAACCACCCTCGACCCAATCTGTATGACCTTAGTTTGCTTTCAATTGTGATTTTTCTTATGACTTTGGAGTCCAATTTCCTTAGATTTATCAAATGTAATATCCTGTGTGGAAGCCTTCATTAACTGCATGCTCAAAAAGATTCAAGGCACTATTTGCAGCAAATCTGTAACACTTCACCCTCATACATTTCATCTTTATGGGAGAATTTTACATTTATCAACTACTTTCCAAGAAGACACGCAAAACTATTTCTGAAACATTAACCACACGTTAAGAAGAAAACACAATTTGGAAGTCAAAGTAATTTTGACATATTATATATCCTCACTTTCATCTACAGCACCCACAGAGACACACAGGGCTGTACTTAAGTAGACTAAAATTAAATTTCACCAGTGATTACTTCTCCTGGGCTCTTTCCTTAAAATTTCCCAGCACAGCATCTTTTTTTGTTTTTATTTTTTTTTTCTTTCCTTTTTTGCTGAAGAAGCAATTTCTCTTTCACTGTGTAGTTAGAAAAGAGAAGACAAACTTGTTCAGCGGTATTCTTTCTTTCTTTTTTTTTTTTGAGAAGATGAGCAGCAGCTAAGACCCAACAAATTTGTAAGATCAACCTAGATTTACATGCAGGTCCCTCAGCAATGGTAAAGGCTTGCTCTGGGTGGAAGCCCACCCTCCTCTGTAGAACAGTGCAGGGAGGTTAAATTTGCTGCTACTCATACAGCTTCATCTCGAAAAACAGAAGTTAATTTGGATTTAATTGTCCCCACACTGATTTTGTATTGATCCTATAACTTGATGGGCAACTGTGTATCATCATATCATGAGCAGTTCCCCACTGGAGACTCAATTCCTTGTGCTACTGCCTTTATATAACCACCTCTGTAACTCCCCTCCTCCCTGCAGGAATTACCTATAAAGTCAACTCCTCCAACTCCCACTTTCCCTGCTGCCTTGGAGGGTGAATCAGTTGTGACTTACATTAGAGTCGCTACTGAAAATAATTAGACACACAGTATCTGAGGGATGGAAATAACACTAAGGGAAGAAATTATAGAAGATTACAGAAGATTTGCTGGTTGGGTGGCTGGATGTTGCACATCATACAAATCCTCTCTTCCTTGTTCACAGATGTAATTCTGACAGACTGAACTGGTTTAACTCAGGGTTAGTACAGCAAAGGGCATTAAGCCACCATTCATTCACACTGCCACCGCTTCAAGTTGTTACTAGTAAATAGATAAAGCAAAAATAACCTCAGCCCAACTCTATTCATGGAGAGCATTCACACATACCAGCTGAACTAGAGACAACAATGCAACACCTTGTTTAGGGCTACTTTACAACAAAAATAGTGTGAAAAGCAATACTGGCCAGTGATAGATCCCTCAACTATTTTGACAGGCTGTTATCAAACCAAGTCCACAATAGAAACACAAAAATTAATTTTAATCATTACATAATCTATTTTGAGAGCAAAACAATTCCTTTTATTCTAATGCAGAGAGAAAACCAAAGCCCCACACGCCAGTGTAAAATCATATAAACACATACTCCAATTTGAAGCCACCATTAAGACTGAATTTAATCGTATATCATCTTTGTATTCAAGAACATGCACTAAGAGTTTAATGTCAATAGTTCATGCTCATGTTAAAATAAACAGAAGCTACAGCATCATGCTGTTATTACGTTTCTTGGTTATCATTTTATAAAGTTGATTTCATCTGTCTACCTGTGAAAATTTCTTCTTCATTTCAGCAAAGATACTCTGTCTGCAACTCCAAAACATATCCTACAGTATATGAAAACAAAATAACAAGTCATAATTGAAAGTTGTAAAATGACTTTTATTTTACATAAAGACAGCTTTTCAGTTTTAAAAAAAATTATTACTGAGTTTGGAGACACCATTCACAGAATAACTTAAGAAAGACTAGTCCATATTAATATTTAAATTATCATAGGAGCAGTGTTACAGTGTCAATTAAGTTGTAATATACAGACTACATTTCACAAAGTAAGAAGTGAATGGATAAGAAAATGTAAACAACAATTCAAGATATAAATTCACACTAACACTTTCCTTGATTATCTTTAAAACATGCCACTGACATGGGTAAATGTTTTACCTCAAATGGTTCAAAGGTAGGATCAGCATATAACCCTGTAATTCAGTTTATTACTATACTTATAAATTATGAAGCTGTCCAGTTTCATATGAAACTGTTCCTTCATGCCTGAATTATTTCCTGTAGGGAAGTTTTATTAATATGAGCCCATTTTGAAGTATGCAGCTGAAGGTAGTAAAGAGATGAAGTTGCTGACTTTATTTCTAGCACTCTTAAATAAAGCCTGCATTGGTATCTCTTACATAACATCAAAAATTCAACAACAAACATTAACTGCACAAAATTGCTTGCTGACTGAATATCAAATTCACCAGTTTCTGAATCTCAAGCGGTGCACTTAGTATTTTTCCAGAAAGGAGAAACAGGAAGTGAGAATGAAGATGCTCATATCACTGCTCTTCTCCAAATTTCTTCAACTGTGCCCTCAGTAAAGATTATCAAAACAAAAACCACTGACACGATCTTTGCTGACGTGCCCTATTTGCCCCATCAAATGACCTACAAAAATAGCCCAAATTAGACTACTGCATTTAACTTCTCAGCAGGATGACACGTAAGGCAAGATTCTTTTCTTCACCTACCTAGAACTGAAGATCCTGTTTGGAAGTTTTAATACATCAAGACTGTATCTAGCAGTTTCCTTTACACACCATTTTGTAATTTCAGATTTCAGAGATTTCAGATTTAAATTACACAATTTCAATGTTTTGCTGCTTACTGGTTTTACCTGCTCTCAACTGAAAGTCAAGTACATTTTGTTAAAATGACCCAAAGGTTAATGGAGTCCCAGAACCACAAATCTGAAACTGCTGATTTGTAGTATCATCATTGTTATCAAACACATTGCCCTGTGTCAAAGACTTAATTAAGACTTCCAATTTTCCTCCTAATCAGGGACTCCAAAGAACCTTGACTTTTGCCTGAATTCCTTTTCTCCAGAGACAGGCAAGCAAAGTCTGGTACACACAGGGGCACGTGTTATTTTGTAGTATGCTATTTGACTTGGTGCACACAGTGGAAGGTGGAAGGGGAGGACAGACTCCAGGTATCACCTGCACAGAACTATCTACAGGTTGCTTCTTTTATAAAAATGTTCCTGTGCTGGCTTCACGGCTTTTGTTTTTTCAGTTAAGGACTGCTGGAAGATTTTCAAGAGCTACTTCACTAAACAAATTCTATGTAACAGATCAAACAAATCAGATTTACAAATTATACTGTTTATATGATGTTCAGAAATTTTAAAAGTAACTGACAGCTTTCAGCTGCTCTGACAAGACAAATCACAAGTCACAGAATCACAAATCCATTTAGGTTGGAAAAGACGTCCAGGATCATCGAGTCCGACCTCTGACTGATGATTACCACGTCAACTAGACCATGGCATTAAGTGTAACGTCCAGTTGTTTCTTGAACACCTCCAGGGATGGGGACTCCACCACCTCCCTGGGCAGCCCCTTCCAACAATTAACAATCCTTTCTGTGAAGAAATTCCTCCTGATATCTAACCTGAACTTCCCCTGCTGCAGCTCCAGGCTGTAGCCCCTCGTCCTGTCACTGGGTGCCTGCGAGAAGAGGCCGATCCCCACTTGGCTACAGCCTCCTTTCAGGCAGTTGTGGAGAGGGATAAGGTCACCCCTGAGCCTCCTTTTCTCCAGGCTAAACACCCCCAGCTCCCTCAGCGGACTTATCCTCTAGACTGTCCCAGATCCATTGCCCTTCTCTGGACACATTCCAGCCCCTCAGTGTCCTTCCTCAACTGAGGGGCCCAGAACTGGACACAGCACTTGACGTGTGGCCTCACCAGTGCCCAGTACAGGGGGACAGTCACTGCCCTGCTCCTGCTGGCCACACTATTGCTGATCCAGGCCAGGACGTCATGGGCCTTCTTGACCACTTTCAGCTGCTGTCAATCAACATCCCCAGGTCCTTTTCCATTGGAAAGCTTTCCAGCCACTGGTCCCAAAGCCTGTAGCAATGCACGGGGTTGTTGCGACCCAAGTGCAGGACACAGCACCTGGCCTTGTTGAAATCACACGGATGTGTCCTTCTCTGAAATGCAGCGTTCTCTACTTTTCAATTAAAGCATTCACTCCAACACTCTGAATAAACTTTATAATAACCTCTAGTTCAATCCTACATTTTACAAAAAAAGCTCCTCCCAGCACAGAAATGTCTTTAAAGTACAATTAAGAGACTAAAGGTCATTCTATATAAAGTTCCTTAATTTTACCCTGATAAAAGTTACTCTGGAATGCACCAAGCCAATTATTTATTACACCTCACAAAATCAATAAGCACATTAACTACACAGTTCAAGAATTTCAAATTAACATACACGCTGTATTCACAGGCAAATTCAAAAATACCTTACTGCCTTTTCCTCAGAAGAAATAAGAGCAACTACTCAGGTAGCAAGCACATCTACCCAATAGTTGGGAGAAGTCCTCAAAGCTCCATGCTGCTACTTTGCCAAAGTGTGACACAGTACACCAGTGTCTTAGCAAAACAAGTTGCAGACCCTCAACTGCATCAGCACCTAAAAGGTAAATGCAGACTGCTACTTAAAGCTACAATTTACAAAATCGTCCTATGATTATTTTAGCACAGAAGTCTTCTCAGGCTAATATTTTGGTCAACAGATATTTGAAATTGTAATTTCAACTGTTAACTGTAATTTTAAAAAATATTGAAAACACTGACACTTTCATCCCAAGTCACTCCATTTTGCTGAGGGTGGGAATCCAACAGGATGGAGAGCACCCTCAGCAAGTTTGCTGATGACAGTAAGCTGTGAGGTGCTGTCAACACGCTGGACAGAAGAGATGCCATCCTGAGGGACACTGACAGCTTGAGAGGTGGGGCTGTGTGACCCTGACAACAAAGCAAAGTGCAAGGTCCTACACCTGAGTTGGGACAATCCCAAACACACCTACAGGCTGGGCAGAGAAGTGATTGAGAGCAGCCCTGAGAAGGACTTGGGGGTGATGGTTGATGAAAAACTTAACATGATCTGGCAGTGTGAGCTGGCAGCCCAGAAAGCCAAATGTATCCTGGGCTGCATCAAACAGAGCGTGACCAGCAGGACAGGGGAGGGGATTCTGCTTCTCTGCTCTGCCCTTGTGAGTCTCCACCCCAAGTGCTGGGTACATTTCTGGTGCCCGCAGCACAAGGAGGACACGGAACTGTTGGAGCAAGTCCAGAGCAGGGACATGAAGTTGGTAAAGGGACTGGGGTACCTGCCCTACAAAGACAGGCTGACAGAGTTGGGGCAGTTCAGCCTGGAGAAGAGAAAGTTACACAGAGACCTCGTAGCAGCAGTATCTGAAGGGCATACAAGGAAGGCAGAGAGCAACTGCTCATCAGGAACTGTAGTGATAAGAGAAACAGTAATGGGTTCAAACTGAAAGGGGAAATTTAGATTAGGTATATGGAAGAAATTCTCTACCGTGAGAGTGCTGAGGCACTGGCACAGGTTGCCCAGGGAAGTTGTGGAATGTCCCATCCCTGGAAGTATTCACAGGCTGGATGGGGCTCTGAGCAACGTGGCCTAGTAGAAGGTGTCCCTACCCATGGCAGGGGGATGGAACTAGAACTTTAAGGTTTCTTCCAACCAAACCATTCCACGGCCCTTTACATTTTTCCATTTCTAGAAAGGTGATGATGTTTAATCTTCATGTACAAGATTTCTGACTATTAGACCGGACTTACCAAACACTCTTTACAATACAAACATGCAATCAACACACAGGTCTGACCCGGGTGGACATTCTAGAGGGCTGTGCTACACAAGTATTTACACCCCATGTACCTTTCTAAAAAATATTTCATCTTTCTTCCATTAAAGATCTGCACCTGCAAGTTGCAGAGCATAAAGCATGTTGATGCACTGAAGCAATTCAAGCTGTATTTCTGTATATACCAACAAAGGCAGCATTGTTATTAGTACCATCTGCAAGACACACATTTGCTTTGACCATATAGGTTCTGTATTTGTTGAAAATAGAGGAACAAAAAAAATAGAGTGTTACTAGATCTGTCACAACAATATTCAAATGTAGAACTGCAGTGGTTTTAACACCGCATTTAGATGCAGCTCGCTATTTTTCAGCCTTGAATCACTGAGTTAATTAAAATTCTATAGCAGCAACTCACTATTTGAACTCCTGCTTAATTTTTATAAAATTATTTTCAGAGATTGACAGTGAAACCTAAAGCCAAGGTCAAACTTCATATGACCAAATGGTCATATTTCCAACAGTTAAAAACAGACAGTAAGTAAAAATCACAAGTTTTAGGTCGAGAGTTGAACCAACAGATGTGTGAAGTTTGTCTGCCAAGTAAAGTTAATGGCCTACTGAGACTTAAAAGGATCACCACTAGAGAAGATTCTACGTGTCCACACCCTGTAAATAATTCTCACAAATCACTGCAATACAGAGGAAAGACACAGAGATCAGTAGCAAGCAGCAATGGCAGACATCAAGCTTATATTCACAGAAATACTTGGATCATTAAGCCTAAGACAGCAATTCTCAAACCTAATGTAGCTTCAGCAACTTAAGACTCCCATATGAAATGCACACAAGTGACTACTGCCTGTCATGTCACTGCTGGGCAAACTTTGGGGTGCATATTCCAGGTCTCTGTAACTGATTGGATGCATGTTTCCAGCAATTACAAGGATAAGTGAAATCTGGGAGCTTCAATGACACAAAAGTGGTCTGCGTCTGCACCTTCTACTTCTGCAGTATAACCACATAGAAACATTCAGACATTAACAATAGTTCAACCAAACAGAAGCTTATTTCAACCTTTTCTCTCAGCAATGACAAACTACTACCAAATCAGCTCCTTGAGAACCCACAACCATAATTTAAGAATTCTTTCACCTATTCCAAGAGGTCCAATCCATCAACCACCACACTGGATACATGTTGACAGCACTGGTTTCTGCAGAAAATGTGAAGATCAGAGATCTTTCCAATAGACAGCAAATAAGGGGAGAACAGTCAGTGAGCACTGGGATACCATTTCCACCCGTTTCCACCATTCCCTCTTTTTACCCTGAGATTTTTAACCATGGACTCCAGAGAGTCCTTACAACCCACGACCCACCCTCACCAGAGCTACATACATACACTCCATGTTTTTTTCCAAGTCCAATAGAGCTCTTTTTAGAGGCCGACTTCCCTGTTACAGCCAGGTGAGGAGGGTCCCTCCCCAGGAAGTAAACACAGGGTGATCACAGGGTGATTCAGAATGAGGGAAGCATTCAGCAGGTGGTCTCAGACTCACATGTGGCTTTATTTTAGAGGAAAGAAGCAATTCCTTTTTGAAACACAGGTTACTAAACGAATCCTGTCAGAGCACTGAGGTGTTACTCAATACAGGAGCTTTGCTGCAGCCTAGTCTGAGTTAATGAGAGAACAGTGCACTTAGAATCCTGTTACAAATGCCTGAACCAAAACATACAAAGATGTATTTTATAGCACACTTGTAGCAAACTGAATACACTTTTTAAAACACAGATCCCAGGAGGTCTTAAACAGAGTAATTTTGAGCTGTTAGCTTGATATATCTTGTGTTGGAATGTTTCCCAAAGCAAAAAAAACTTCTGAACAACCTTTAGATACAATCATTTAATTTTGAATCTGACTGACTTTAAAGTATCAGGTTTGTGAGTACCTCAATAACATACTTTATCCTTACCTTTGAATTCTTCATTATGCCTGGGGAGACTTCAGGCAAAACCCAACAACAATGTTTTGAAGCTAGTGAAACTAAACAGAGGTCTGCTGTCCCTTTATAAGTAAGGAAAAAAACTCCTTCACAACGAGCCTAAAATACCATCAAAATTCAAGAATATATATCCTGACTCTGACCATTTTCCTAATTACTGAGCCTTTGCCCTCTGCCTGGTTTGTTGGGGGTTTTCAAGAGAGCTAACAGTACCAGCAGAGGAGTAGTAGGAGTATCTTAAATGCATGTATTATGTGTTGTAGTGCTTACATTACTGAATACCAACACCACCTGGACATAAATGCAACTTTCTGTGGTATCCTAAGAGACTGAAATGATACCCTCCATCCTTAGATAGGGTATGAGTCTGTAAATGGCAGTGCTGCTCACAGGACAAGAGGAGTAACTCCCCCTTCTATTTTGAAAGGCCTAGAAGTGCAAAAAGTGTCACTGCTGTGGCAATGCCATTGCTTCCACCCTCACGCCATGCTCGCTGTGTTTGCCAGCTGCTGTAGGTACAGGGTAACTGCTGCAGATCCCAAAAAGCACGTGGGCCATACTGACACCCATGGCCCTGCCCAAGTGAACCCTACAAATGTTTTCCCAAGGGGGATGACCCAATTCAGAGAGGAGGTACAAAATCAGCTCTATAGCAGAGCCTCTGTGATCTTGTTCCCTTTGGAAAATGGGGTGTGTGTTTTACTCTCTTCTCTGCCTTGTGTAGATTATCATTGTTTTCAAAGGCACCTTCTCAGAAATGCTTCCTTAGTAACAAAATTTTAGTTAAAAAGAATTGAAAGTGCCACCTCACTGAACCAGCTGCATGCCAGCTGTCAACTGTCACTCCTGGAAAATGCATAGGGACAAATTATTTTTATAATACATATACACTTCAAAGTCTAATACTTCCAACTTTCTGAACATGTCCAAAAAGAACCCTGTGCCTCAGAAATAAAGAGTGTGTTATGAGGCTAGTGTTTACCTTTGAGAGTTTGTTCCTACTGTTGTGTATCACTGGGTCATTTGTAAAAAACACTTACAAAAGAATAGGAATGACAAAAAAAAGCTGGGATGGGGCCAAAAATAAGTACAAGCCTGGAGGTTGTTCCAAAGACTATAGAAAAAGATACAGTGTGAGGGGACACATGTCTGGGGAGAGCTAAACTACAGACCAAAATATCCACTTTTCAGTTTTACAGAAGGCATTTTTCTTATTTTAAAAGACTTTAAATATGTCTTACTAAGGACATCCTGAAGAACCAGTCTTCTTACACTTATCTCCTTATGGCCTTTTAAATATGGTAAATTAAGGTGATTCAAGATTAATTACTTCCCTTGAAAAAAGTCAAACAAAGCAGCTGTCAATAACAAAAGAGTGCAATTATTTCCTGGTCATGCCTGCAGATCACACAAGAACGCTAACAAAGTTTCCTTAAGGGGTAACAAAGAATAGTTTAAAAATCTATAGTTTTCTCTTCACCAGTGGACATTTTCAGTATTTCACTCTCTTATTCTTAAAGGTTATAATTTCAGCTGATCCTATTTCCTTTCCTCCTCTGACCCAAAGTTGTTGAACTTGCAAAAGGTTTTGTAACTACACTAATTGTGGGAACTAAATGTCAATGAAGTTCTCTACATTCGCAGTCTGCCAGGCTCTCTACATTCATTACAGTATAACCTTTACATTCAGATCTGAAACAGCTTCATCTTTATACAGCTTCCTCTGCTTGTAATTTCTCTCTACCTCCCTAACCAGCATGCTCCTTGGTTTTCCTTCAAAAAAACCCAAAAAAGCTGTAAAAGGGGGATATGAGAACACCACGAGATACTTACTACACTCTCATACATTTCAATTGAGACCTGCAACATTTGTTTCCTATGAAGAATCACAGCAGCAGTGGATGGACTTGCCCTCCACTTCTTCAAGTATGAATTTTATGGAAACATTTTCTTATGCTGCTCCTATTCTAAAGAACTTTCTGCTGGATTGAATTACAAATGCAACATTAGCATAAAAACAAATTAGGAGTCTGAGCAAAACCAGTAATCAGAAGAGTTTTCTCTTCATGGACAACTTTGAAATGAAGGTTTGCTCCCCTACAAAATCACCAACAGACACATATGCTAAAAAATTTTAATCCTGTACAGTTTAGACATTAAAACACGACTACAGGCGTAGTTTTTAATTCTTTAACAACTTTCTAATTTTAAGCTGTCCAGCTGCTGCTGGGGAAGGAAAAATAGAAGCTGAATAGCGAGGTGTGTTAGCAGGGATTCTTTGTGCAGCTCTCTAGCAATTGTGCATAGAATGAAGTGTACAGTTCAGAATGGAAGCACCTGGCCATAAACTCAGCCTGCTGCCACTGCCACAAAGGGCTCCGGGGAGAACACAGAACTCTGGAGCAACACCTCCACAGAAATAAGGATGACAGTGTGTATGTGAGAAAGGACCTAGACAATTTTTCCATATATAAACTGATGAAAGCATTTTATTTACAAACACCAGGTACTACTTAGGAGTTTCTGTACCTGCTATTTTTTCTTTTCCTTCACTGTTACTGGTCTCAACCCAATACCTACACAAATCAGTGAGCATGGCTGCCTTCCATTCCTTTAGCTCCTGTAGTACGCTGCCAAACTTCTTCAGAAAATGCTATTTACATGTTCAGACATTATTTACTGTGAAAACTTTCACACTATATCAAGTATATTTCTCATACAGCTTCAAAACTAGAGCATTCACCAATCCTCAGGAACTCAAGCACACTTGCTCATGTTACTGAGGCAGCTTTCGTCACATGTGCTTATTGAGAAGCTACACCTGAACTGCAGCAGGATAACCAGCTCTAAGCTATTCACAGAAATGCCAATCTAAAAATAATCTGTTGCCATTTTTCAGAAGCACCTAAAGCATCCTTGTGATCACAATCTCAACAATTATATTGAATCAAGTGATCTGCACCAATTTCACCCCTTAGTATTTTTAGAATATGCACAACGTCCTTTTTAGAAATTATTTCATCTGCCAATGCTGTGCAAGAGCATTTGCTCACTGCAAGCTGACTATATGCCAAACATTGCAAAAACCAAAGGAAATAAAAAACCTGGCATTTCATAGTGCCTGAAACTGTGGTCAAGTTCATTGTTATTTTATCTGAACTTCACAAAAAAAATCTGTGACTTGCTAGTATTCACAATTATCAGTTCTTTAGTAACTAGTGGCATTGTTTTGAGAATATTTCATTCAAGACAAGAAAAATAACAAAATGCTAAATAGGCAGCTCACCCAAAGGTACACCAGCTTAAATCTCAAAGGGCAAAGTGTAAAACAGCAGCTTTAAGTGTTCACAAAGGGATTAAAAACTTTTTCAAACTGAATAAAAAGGCTGAATATGTATATGTAACTCAATCACTCCATTTTCTACAGACATAACTTCCACCTTTATTTTCTTACATAAAACCCACCATATTTTCAAACACAACAAAAAGAGTGAAGTTGTGACCGGATATATGAACATTTGTACATGATATAGTGTATTACAGTACCAATTGTAATGTACAGGAGGGGAAAGGTTGCAATTAATACCTCGCCCCACTCCCATTTAATTCTACAAGACTAAAACCTGTAATTCAAAGGTAACACAAATTCAAGGTTTATTTCAGTAAATCACCACAAGTTTTAATGTTATATTGATATCAATACAGTCTATCAGCAAAAAGAGGCTGCACAATAATAATTTTCATCAGAATTTGTGTGTTTGTACAACTATCATTTTAAAACTATGATGCAAGGCTGCATTGATTATAATCACAGGTTTTGAAAAGAAAAGAAAATAGCATTCGTGGACTTTATTTCATAAAGGCAATAAACAAAGCATTGGAAACTTTTTTGTTGTATACTGATACTCTGAGCTCAAAAGAGTGCAGAATGTAACACCGATAAATCTCTGTATTTAAAGTATTCTCTGCCTCCTGGTAACTGCTTCACAGTTACGGAAAAACTGCTACACAGTTTATGAAAAAGTTCATTACTAGTCCGAGAAAGTGTGTGTAGCTGCACAAAAAAAATAATTAAGGATTATACTTTTACTACTGATGCTTTTGATTCCGAAATTTTAATCACCAGTGACGCACAAAACAATAGAGAAAATGGAATTTATTGTTTGTGGTGATGTTCAAAATGTATTACTGTGGGAAAAAAAAAAAGTATTTCATTATTTAGTTATCAGATTATTCTACTGAGTAGTAACTTCAGTCAGCAGCATTTACAGTCTGAGGCTCCAGTACCAAGTACTGCCCATCAGGCAGCTCGTACCTCTTGGGCAAAAACATTTCATCAGATGATCTGGAGGTGCTGATAGTTCATTATCCTGATCATCTTTCTACGCTGCAGATTAAATACCCAGATGATAGCAAGGGAAAGTAAATGGCGACTGGAAAGCCCGGTGGCTGGAAAAAAGCAGGGAAAGCTCTTGAATTCTACTCCTAAGCCTTATTCACCAAACTCAGTAACTACATGAACATCATTCAGAAAGTGTCTGTTTGCAAGGAACAAATTACTTGGTGGAATTCCATGCGGATTTTCTGTTTGTTTCCTAAATTTGATGTCCAAAATACCTTCTCAGTCAATGAATTAGTCAGTTTCTCTAGTTGTCACAATCATCCCTTTATGTTTTCTAATGGAGCACATGAGAAGGAAAGCAGGAAAAACTGATAAATTATGCAAGCTGTAACCACTTGTAGAATCTTTTAATACATGGGAATGAAAAAACAAGGATGTCATCAGCATTGAAAAGAACAGCATCCCTTTACTTAACAGAATTGCAAAATATCTTAATCAGATCCCCGCTCCTCTAATGAGGAAGTCAGAATGATATCCATCAAGAGACACATTTGATTTGTTCAGTGCAGAAGATTAAAATGGATTCATTAGTGTAGGGATGAAAAGACTCACATTAGTGAGCTGAGAGGGAACTCACACCACCTTGCTTGATTTAATGGCAGCAAGTACAAAGTATATATTTATATATATTTATTCTGACAGGTGTACTTTGGATAGTTCATGCTGAAACATGTTGAAAAAGGATCTGCACAGCATTTACTTAATCAGTAGCACAAACACTTCAAAAACCTCATAGCAGAACATACTTCTCATATTCTGATCAATACTCACTAAGTTCTGATCCATCTTGATTTTCAAGATAAGTCTTTGTAAAGTTCACTTTTATTACCAGTAAACACACACTTGCATCTCCCTCATCAACTGTGTTGATAAGAATATTTTATTATTTTCTACTTGAGGAAGATTTTCCCAAAATAAGTTTTAAGTCAACTTTTCCTGTAAGAAAAACTGAAAGCCACAGAAATGTTTTCCCTTCTGATAGCATCATTTTCTTCTAATTTCCATAACTACCTTACTCATACTATTCACCTTCCCTTCCCAGGGATATGAAATAGTATGCTTTACTAGACTAATGAGGTAAAAATCTACACCTATTAATACAGCAATTTTTAAAAAATATGCTCAAAGTTTGCTACCAGGGTGCAGCAATGAACTGTATTTTACTCAATGCCTTCTGTTTATTGGATATAAAAGAAAACTAAATTGAATCTTTTCATCTTTTAGATGAAGACAGCAAAGTAATTGAGGATTGGAAAGAAAAGGAACAGGGACCAGTTCACACTGAACCCCAGATCCAGTGAACAGGGATTCTCACTGCCCCCCCCATATGGAATTATTGGTTACACTCTGACAGGAACAGTTGGGAAAGCATTAGGCAGCAGTAGGGATGCAAGAATGAACTTAGTAAATGCCTGAATAGCCCAGGCAAAAGTCTTTATGTAAAAAGAAATCCCGACACTGGTTTATTAGAAACTGCTTTAATACATCTCTTCCAAAGGAAAAAGAACTTTATCCCAAAGTTATGAGCAAGAGAAAATAACTAAGCACTGATTACCCGGACTTCAGAGATGCAACCGAAGCTATGCAATGAACAAAAGAAAACTTTTCATAAGAGACTAATAAAGGATATTTGAAGTGCAGCAGTGAAACTTTGTATCCACTTTGTATCCATGAAAACATGACTTTACTCCTTACAAAAGCTAACCAAAAAAATCCAAGCAATTCTACTTAGAAAACAGCAATCTGAGCTCCTGTTAGCATATACAAAAATATGGATACAAACACAAACTGAAGACTCAATCGGCTCAATATCCATCTTTCCACTCCAGCACACACAGGCTGGTAGTGTTATAGACACCTCCTACCACTTATCTACCAAGGCATCACATAACTTGTAGACAAGAACCAAAATCCTTTTCCCATCCACTCCTTTGGATGATTAGTCATTTCCTAAACCAGCCCAAAGCAAACAACATCACATTTCTTCTTGTTCTTTAACACTGAAATGCCAAGGGAAATCTGGTTGCGTACTCATCTTTAGCAGATACTGGTTCACAGCCCAGCTTAAATCTTTGAAGCAGCACTAGACAGTGAGCTGTACAAGTGATGCCACTCAGCCCACTGGGAAGGGACAAACCCCACGAACTGTGATCCTTTATCCATCCCTAAAGGGCACAGCTAAAACTCCAAACGATCTGCTTTGCCTCCAACTGCTCTTAGGGGCGTAATAGGAATATTTAGGAGCAGGCTGTTGAGAAATCAGAGACCTGGAGAATTCTGTTTACCCATAACGCAGTGTTCTCTGCAATGGGACTATTAATGAATCTCAGAAGGACTTAATGGGAATGCTGCAGTGTAACACTCATTAAAACTCCCTATCACTAAAATAAAAATGAGGATATACTGAAAAACACTGGAAAAGTTGAGGATAAACTTCTGTTATAACATATATAGAGAGATATAACCAGATGGGCTTAACACAAATAGTTCATCTGTTTTCTTTCTCAATCTGATTTCATTAATATTCTGTTCAGTTTCATTCACTTTAAAAATGCATAGAGACACAATAAAGAGCTTGAAAAAACTTGCTGAGGAAAAGCAACTCCCGCTAGCATTATCAATGTACAAAGTTTATAGATGTCACACTGTTTGTTTAAGATATCCATATCTATAATCACATAAATTCATCTTCCTTTCCCCATACTTCCCCCCCTACAGATAAAAGTGCATTCAAAATCCTCGTCCAGTGAGTCAGTTAAAAATACACATCTGAATCATAAGTATATTCTGAATACAACTCTAAAGCCAAGGGGGATACTATTAATACATATAACTAAAGACACAGCCTTAGCTAGCTGCTTTTATTAATCACCTTGTCTATTCCACTTAACTACAGCTAGTGCCACAATGTTTCTCCTGCCACTCTCCCTTATCTGTATGTTTCTTTGGTTTTAAAATGAAATATTTAAGTATATCAGCTAGTCTATCTTCTGTCCCTGGTTTTAAATTTTTGAAGATTTCGGTTCAAAGCTAATATTTAAGCATACTAGCTACTACACTCCAGCTCTTTTTTAAAGTTTCTGGAGATTTCACTTTCCTGTAAAAAGACTAAATGTAGTCCTTTAAACTTTAGTATGTTAAGAAAGGAAAGAAGAGGTAAAGTTACCTTTGTCCTACATCTATCCTGTGCTTACATGTACAACTGCCTGCACAAAAAATTGTTTCTAATATTCAGTGCTGTTATTTGCTTTCAAGATCTACTCAAGAATACCATTTAAGGATCAGCACCTCATTTTGCTCAGCTCCACAAAAATGAAGCCCTCGCCTGACAAAGCTTCCCGTAAGAACATGCGACGGAACAGGTAAACGTAACAAACACCGACGTTTGACGGAAAACAACGGGAAGGGTTCGAGTAATTCATCAGAACAAAACTGTCAGAAAAGTTGGCAAAACGTGCAAGTTTACCTGCTCAGGAAACAAAGTTTCTGCTGATACTACTCTACCAGTAGCTGTTTCCAAACATTTCATGCCATCACTCGAACTCCTTCCCCTGCACAGTATCGCTCCAACTTGACACGTGTCATTCGCCTATCGCTGCAGGACAGAGGCTTCGCCTTCCTCTTTCACTAGGGCACTTATCTCTAGCCTATGGCCAAAAACAAGCCTTCCCCCTTCTCCCTACAGCAGGGGAGAGCTGAGGGGCCCAGAATAAAGGAAACAACCCGCTACTCAACCCGTTCCCTCCGGTACCCACCGCGGGCACTGCCGCCCGTTCTGCGGCGCCCCGGGAGGCGCCCCGCACCCGGCCCCGGCCACTACCCCTCGGCCGAGAGCCGCCCGGCCGCCGGCTCCCTGCTCTGCCCCTCGGCTCGGGGCCCTCGCCCGCAGCCCCCGCTGGCCAGCAGGAGCGGCCGCGCTGCCTCCAGCCCCGTGACACCGGAGCGGCCCGGCCCGGCCCCGCCGCCGCGCAGGCCGGCTCCCGCATGCC
>VZRV01002982.1:1248788-1434553 GCA_013398115.1 Falcunculus frontatus
TCCATGGCAAAATGGCCGCCGGCGCGGTTCTCGCGAGAGCCGCCCCACCCCGGGCCCGCCGCGTCCCGCCGCTCTCATCGCCTTCGGCCCGGCCGCGGTGGGTCCCGGACCCGGCCCCGGTGCCCGGCCCGGCCGAGCCGCGCGGTGTTGACCGAGCACGAGGGGCGGTGTCGGAGCCGCAGCGCGGAACCTCTGCCCGCAGCAGGGCCAGAGTCCCCCCGCGCACGGGGCCGCCCGTGGCGCTGGGCCGCTGCTGCTCCCCGCTCACGTTATCCTGCCCCAGGGAACTGCGTGGGGCGCCCGGGCCTGCGGCGGGCGCGGGGGAGCAGGGAGTGAATAAATGGAACGGGCTGCTCAGGGAGGCGGCGGAGTCACCGTCTGCGGAAGTGTTTAGGGAAAGACTGGACGTGCCACGGTGGTGTTCGGTCATGGGGTGGACTGGATGATCTCAGAGGTGTTTTCTAAGCTGCCTGAGTCCGTGGAAATGGAGCAGCGGGAGGGAGCGCGCCCGGGTCACTGCCCCAGGGGCGGCTGGGAGCTCGCTGGGACCCGGCCGTGGCTGTTCCGGGAGCGGGGCCTCGGAGCCGGCCTGGCCGGGGGCGTGCTCGGAGCGGGGCTTCAGAGCGCCAGGCCCCGCCACACGGCTCCGTCCCCTCGCACCGCTCCCCCGGGCGGCCCTGCCCGGAGCCCCTGTTTCAGTGTGTTTCACTCGCTCCTGTACATTGTTGGTGCCAGGCCGGAGTGGATCCGTAAGCACAGCCTGGTCTCGCTGCCATGGGAGCCCTTGTTGGCGCCCCGAAGTTGTTCCTTGAAGTCATGCGATGAAGTTCAGCGTGCGCTCGCTGTAAATCCGAGGTTAATAGCTCATTTTCAAACGGAGTGCAAGGCTGTTTCTGTGGCATTGCTTAATTGTTGAGTTTTGCCCACAGCAAGCTGAACTATATCTGGTTTTTGTGCCACCTGAGCCACACTAAAAGCCAAATCACTAGAATGACTAAAATGCACATGAGAAGAAAAGTAGTTAATGTCTACTTCACTGCAAAATACTTTGTAAGTGAAAAACATTCTGCTTGGCTAATGAACGACGCTATATGGTAGCTGTACATTTCTACACAACTGTTTTTCTTATTATTTTAGTGTCCTCTTGTGGAAAAATGCAGTACTGAGGATAGGTTTTGTGTCCATGAAGTTTTGTGTTTAGGGGTAATTTTTGAAACCCGTTGTACTGGAGGCTATTGAAGGTTTCATAAAAGTGAATGATCTCTTCTCCATTTTCATATTTAAAGTATGTAACTTCTCAGGTTCCTATCTGCTTTCTTAGAGATAAGTGGAAGCTTTTGCAATCAGGATACGTTATTAGTGTTTCTATTAGTATAGTATATTAATGCTTTAGAAAAAAGGCTTCAAAATGCTCATTTCTGTAAATAACGTCAGTGGTTTATTTTCATCCTTCAAGTATGCTATGGTAAATGCTGTTTCTGGCTTGGGTTTTTTGTTGTGGTTTATTTTTGTTGTTTTGGTTTGGTTTTTTTTTAAATTTTTGCTCCTTCAATTAAGCACAGAAATCCTCTCCTTGAAAAACTTAAAGCAGTTTTGAAGTGTAGTTCTAACCTGTTTTCCATTATAAAACTTACTGGGTTCAAGTTATTGATCTCATAAAGGTCAGGGGGTTTTCTGGGAGAGGAGTTCTTGCCCTGTAGGTTTAAAATATGTTGCACCTGAAAGCCCCTCATCTTAGACCTTTGAGCTCTAATATGATGAAATCAAGTATGGAGACAGGAACCTGCGAGTCCCTTACTGTTAATGGTACTTTATGTTAAGCACAGGGTTGTGTAGAGCTACCCCTCTCCAAGAGGAAAAAAAGTATCTAAAATAGTGGGGTTTTTAATAGGAAAGGCAGTATGAAATTATTGAACTCGTGTCTTTCTGAAAAGAGGTGTTTTACTTATGCAAAACCTTCCACTTATCTCTGAGAAAGCAGATAGGAACCTGAGAAGTTACATACTTTAAATATGAAAAGGGAGAAGAGATCATTCAACAATGCTTATCAGCTGTGTTTTGCATTAAAAGGTTTGGGATTTAGTTGGGATTTTTTTTTTTTTTTTGAGGGGAACTTTTGTAAGCATCTAGGTGTGAGAAAAGGTATAATTGCAGAAGAAATGAAAAGTGATGTCAACATTTGTAGATGTTTGGAGGAGCACAGCTGCCTGGTCATCTCCAGTTGTCCAGTGGTCTCCAAAGATGCATGAGTATCTTGCACATGAGCAAGTGCTTGAGTTGAAGAGCCAGAACAGAGCCAGGGTTCCAGTACAGGGGATCCAACCATCAAAGCACATTGGTATGTGGCTGACTGGTCTGCTGTAACTTCCCCTCTCCCCCATGCTTTGGGGACACACCCCACAAAACCTCTCAGACTTGGAGGCTTCTTCCTCTGTGTTGTAAGGAATCCAGAATTCATGGATAAGAAGCTTTCAGAGGTGTTACTTTGGAAAGTTCTTTTGACTCTCTAAAATGTTATGTTCTTACAGGTTATTTTTTGCTGCCATTTGTTCTTAATAAGGGGAAAAGCTACAGAACTCAATGACTTTATTTGAAATATATTGTTCTGTTAGAATAAAGAGGTAGCTACCACAAATATGTGCCTACTAGATAAGAATCAGGAGTTTGTTTTTTAAAAAAATACTTTGTTAGATTCTCCTGCCAACCTTTAAAACTGTGCAAACATCCAGAGTAGCATATGTGCATGAAACATCTTTAATGGAGTAATAATCTCTAGTTAATAATTAAATCTCCAGGAGCTTTTGTAATCTGTGAATGTTACAATATTTAATCTCTTTATGTGAGCCTTCTTAAAGAGGAATATTCAGTATTCAACTTTCATGAAAGGAGTCCTGGCCTTACCTCAAGGCTGATTTAACATAGCACTGGTTTAACTTGTTAGTAGTGTGAAGGAGGAGAGTTGATGTCTCAGGCTACAATTGATGGTGGATTTGCAGGTACAGGTAAATTCATTAGGATGTTAATTGTCAAACCTGCTCAGAGATCCATGGATGAGAGTCACAAGTGCTGCAGTGTGTCAGTTTTCAGTCAGTACAGTGCTTGTCACAGTGATGTATGCATTGGATTAATGGAAATATGGTTATGCAATGACAGTGTGCTGAAGTAAATAGCAGACCTCTATTTTAAAGGATGGTGAACTTGTAAATTAGTCTGTAGGAACGGGTTACCTCTTTAAAGGTTGTGCTCTAATCATTGCTCCTTCTCTGTAAGAAGTCACTGACTTTTGTCCCAAGATTTGACAAATAATTTTAAAAGTTTTGAAAAAAGTTCTAAGAACAAAATGGAGTGCTGCCATCTGGCTCTTTCATATAAACTGAGGTCTTTCCCAAAGTAATATTATCCTATCTATTATCCTGTTTGAAATGGCAAGCCTGTGGAAAGAGGTTTGTGTAGATTAATGCCATTGATTTGGGATATCTTCTCTGAAACTTTTGATTTTTCAAATAGGCTGTCGGTGGGAGATCCTGTTTCAGAGGTAGAGCCAACATTGCAGCGCTTGTTTTTTTTCTGTACTGTCCTGTTAAAAACACCCAACCAAACAAAAACACAAAAAAATCCCCTCCCACCAACCAACTAAAAAAACCCAAAAAATCCCCAAAACCAAACCCTCAAAAAACCCTAAACCTGAAGTTTGCAGTCCTTGGCAAGTTGCTGACAAATTATGGAAATGTTCCAGCTGTTCTGTGTTTGGCAGCAGTGGCAGTGTAGCCAGTGCTGGTGCAGTGACTATTCAGAGCTCGTCTGCATTGTCAGCACTTTCAGAAAACAGAGCTCAAGGCCTCTTCCCTTTTCAATCTTTGGCAATTCCACATCTACTGATAGAAGAGAGATGTGTGAAAGTTCAGGATATCACAGTCCAGCAGTTCATTGCACTGCTGGTGACTTTGCTGTTTGAGCCTCAAGTAACTTTTCCCCAATGGCACAGCAAGTTTTGAAGCCTTTCTCTGAAAATCTACCTGCACCATCCAGTCCTTTCAATAAGGAAAGTTAAAAAAAACCAAAAAACAAAAAAAACCCCGGTAAATTCAGCCCTTACATGGATGGAGGGAAGAAGAGGGGAGAACTAAAAGGAAGAACAAATAGAATTAGTAAAAGTAAAAAGGAGAAAATTATAGCATTCTGCATCTTTAAATGTCCTTTTTACTAGATAATAACCTCTTTGATCTTAGCTCCTTAGGTATGAAACAGATCAGTAAAAGGCTAAAAAGCAAATTAAGACCTTTAAAAAAAGAACACTGATTATTTTTAAGTCTTCTATATCTGTTAAGAGGCTTTTATATTTTAGTATTTTAGACTTTCTTGAATGTGTTAAGCACTGGAATCAAGATACTCATTTAAAGATAAGAAATTTTAAAATTATTTTCTATGATAGGTATTTTAGAACCCCCATATAGACTTTCACATCTAAAGAAGTGTATTTCGAAGCAGAATTTTAGAAAGTAAAAAATTAATTTCAAAGAATTGAGAATGGTGTGGAAAATTAAAACATTAAATGGGAGATACACTATGGAAAAATTATTCTTTTGCTTTCAAGGGACAATGTAGCAGATCTTGTGGCTGTAACAGGTAGGAAAGCAGCCCTCTGAAGTTAAACTTCATGAGATTAAGGAAAAATTGTTTATGTTTAGTGCTAGACATTGTGTCCTGCAGTTCTTAAGCAGTGTTTTGTGCCATAATCTTTGTGAACAGGCAAGCGCTTTTCTCTCCTCTGACATGGTATTTCATGCCAAGATCTTCTTAATCAAAACCAGTAGGGGATTATTTTAATTAATTATAAATCAGCAGCCAAGATTCATTAACATTGTTGTTAAAGATTATCTTATTACTCTCGTTTCAAGATACCGAGTGTTCAGATACTAGCGTAGGAAGTTAGTTTTCTTTTCCATGATAGCATTGATCTTATGTATGAATTCCCAAAAGAGTTTGGAGCTCAAATGACAGTTTTAAAGAGAAGTAGAAATACTGCAGAGAGTTTTGCAGGATTCCTTTATTAACACTGAATTCTTTTACCAGCTTGACTTACAATTTTCGGCATTGTGTGCTTGCAACTACAGAGCAGTTTCTGGCATTAGTAGCCTAAACAAAACACAGTTCCAGGGTGTTTGACCTCTTGATGCACCTGTCAAAACCTTCCTGGTGTCACTGCGAGTAACACGTGTGGTAGCAGGCCAACTTCCACTTTGTGTGGTGAGAGTTTGGAAAGAGATGTGGGTTGGTGTCGTGCAGAGTTTGTGAGTTCCAAGCAAATCTCATGTGGAGTTTGCTGGCTTGGTCACGCGGCCAGGCTGTCACTGGTGGATGTGAAATGTGTGCAGCAGCTTGGAAATCTGCTGGCCTTTTAAATGTGCAACTGGTGGAGTGTATGCATCCTTTCTGGAGTGTGGGCTCCCATGTTATCCAGCCCTCTAAGGCTGGGAGGTGACAGGGGGGCAGGGAATCTCTGTGCACGGCAACACAGGAAAGGCTTGCCTATGGGAAAGCAAGAAGGAAGGAGAGTTGCCTTGAATGCATACCCTGACAGTCATTAAGTCACCAACATGGTTCAGTTACTTTAGAGGTTCAAAAAGAGCTCGCAGTGACATAGCCAGTGTATTTAAAAACACTGAATTAACACTTCCTGCATGTGAGGAATCGCTGTTGCACAGTCAGCCTGGGGGCACAAAGGCAGCAGTAAACAAGGCTCTGTAATGTGCAAGAGTAACAGTAGCCTGGGTTCAGTATGCCCTCAGTACTCAGGAGCTCCCAGAATGGACAGTCAAGGTATTTATAGCTGCCCTTGGGTCCTGGGGAGTTTCACAGTTCAGTTTTGCATTAGGGGTTCCCAGTGACCCTTCAGATTACATCTGGTGATGTTTAATATTCTGAATGACTGCTAATTATGCTGCTTGCAGCTCTTTGGGCAAGCAGGAAGTGGTTTCCCATCCTCAGCATGCCCTAACGCATAGAGAACATTCCGTCCTCCCAGATTTAAGTTCCTAAGTGGCCTTCCCCTGGATGAAATATGTTTTCTTCACCTTTTCTTAGTAAGGTGTCATGGTAATCAGTGTAAAGAGGAAGCTCGCAGCTGCCTGGGCTCCACCCCATCCCCTCACTGAGAGGAGAGGGAAGAAAAGGCATCTTTTGAATGTCTCAAGTCTCATGGCATGGAGTACCAGGGCAGTAGCTGCAGCAGGATCTGTGATGTGATCTGCCTTTGGCCTCTGCAGTGCCCAGCAGTGGAGACCTGCCAGCCTCTTTACTGGGCAAGGCTGGAAAGCAGGAGGGGGCTGTCACCATCTCCCCATTTCTGCTTGAACGGTGTTTACTCTCAGTGCTTGTCACCACTCTGTGCTTTTCTCTGTGCTCTCAGATAATTTTCTTCCACTGGTGATGAGATAAACTTTGTATTCTGAGGAGTACTGAGCTGGACCTGGTTATTTTATAGCTGGTTTAGGATCGCTGAGGGGAGGAGAGGTGCTCTTCATCTGCCCCAGTTCCTCATGCCAGGGCTCGGAGCAGGCTGTGCTGAGACCTTTCTAAAGCAGCTTTTAGGCAGTCTGTGCAGAGCTGGTGGGAGGCTTGGTCTAAAATCAGCTGCATGGTTCTCCGAGCTCAACCTTGTCCTTGTTTTGCAATGTGCTGTGTCCTGAACATCTGCAACCTTCTGGGGCTTTAAGGGCTACTCTGCTGTGGGGGTTGCTGAGCTCTATCTTGCATTAGTTAATGTAGCTTTACCTTTGGCAGCAGCAAAGGGAGCTGCCAGAGGTCTTACATAGCATTTAAAATGTCAGCTGCCAGTCTAGAGCAGCTGCCAGCACTGGAGCTCTGGCAGGGCGAATGTTGTCACAGGACAAATGCAGGGAATGTCCGTGTGGACACAGCGTGAGTCAGTCGGGGCAGGGACTTGTGTACAGAGTATCCTGACGTTGGTAAAATGCCCTTTGAAATCTCCCAGCAAGTTGGCACCTGTGTTGCTTGGGTCATATATAAGGAAGTGCTGCTGGCTCCTGGCTGTTGTGGTTTGTATTCAGACCTGACTGTAAGTAGTTGTCAGAGTGTGGGGGATACACTGATAGAGTAATCCTGTGGTGCTGGGAGTCTCTCTTCTGGGTGAAAGAGTAGGGCAAAGCATTGGTGGAAAGAGTGTTGAGAGAATGTAGTTTCTGAAAGCAATAATTTTGGTCACATGTATCTCAGTTTTAACTCTTTTTAATGGACTTTTAAATGTTTGGAATTTATCTGTTGACTGAACTGAATTAACATGGGATAAAGAATAAAAATTTGTAACTACTGTCCTTGCTTGTCATCATTGCCTTTGTGAATAGATGTGTCTGGAGAGCAGTTGTTTCTTCAACATTTGGATTAGAGGGCTTCACTACAGACATTTGTGCTAATTTGAATCTTCTATTTGCTGTTAGTATGGGAAGTAGATTTCTTTCAATACTGTTACTTCTTTGCAGTGAATTGTGCCAGCTGTTTTAAGTTAGATGCGTGCCCGTTTGCCTCTCACCTGTGATTTAAACCAGGCTTGTTCACTGGGCCTGTTAGATGTAAGCACATCTACCAGAGGTGTCCAGATAGGTAGAGACAAATTCCAGATCATTTGGACTGAATCCAAATCCTTTCCTGAGACTTAACTCTTCAGCAGAGCATTCTTTTTTTTATGCAGTTGTTAAAGGAAGAGGGCTCGTTGGGGTGCTTGGGGTTGGCTGGTTACTAATATGGGATGCATCCATGGAATGCAGGGGTGTGTGAATCAGAAGGGTCTCAATGCCAGGCTCAGAGATATAATCATAGGCTGGGTACTGTAGGATTCACCACGGTGTTTTGCATGTGGAATTAATCTTGGCCCTTCCTTGTGCTGGAAATGTGTGCCTTTGCATAGGTGCTGGGTTTGTGTTCCTTATGGGAACAAAAGATTTATATTAAGCAGCCTAGATCGATTTTAAATTTTTACAGGCACACAGAGCTGTGCTTTTGATACCACCAGCAGTGGAAATACTTACAGGAAACCAAATTTCACACTTGCTGATGGGAATGCTCTCTACTAGGATAAGAGTCATCCATAAACTTTTTGATGTTCTAGGTTTGTTTCTACCTAGAAGAAAAGTTGCCTATACAAAGCTCCCATCTTGCTCTGCATCCCAGATCTGGGCTGTATGGCAGATTTCTCCTTTTTAAGTCTAGGAGGGTTTCTCAAATGGGGAAAATGCAAGCCTCAGATCGTCAGAGGCTTATTGTCTATACTGCCTAAGAAGTTACAAAGGCAATCAAAGCAGTTGTATTTGTCTTTTAGCGATTTTATCTCTTCTGACCTCTGAAGTGTAGGAAAAATGAAAGCATGATGATAACATACTTTTCTAATTGCAAATATTCTGCTGATACCCTGACCATTCTTTAGTCTGTTCTTTATTATTTTATGGCTGCTCCCTCAGCCTCTTCCTTCAGAGACAGGCTGAAACTGTAGTTTGTCTTTTGTTAATCTCCTTTTTGTATTCCCATACTATTTCTTTTCATGTATTTGAATTTACCCAGGATGGCACTAATGTAGTATAAGTGTTTCAGGCATGAAGAGGTTAATGAAGCTTTAACTGACTGCCTCATAATAACATCCATGTTCTTGGCAGCCTTGGGGTGGGAGTTCTTGCCTGCAGCCACAGACAAGGAGTTTTATCCTCTTTGATTGCCACATTTCTATACAGCCAAAGTAGATTTAACAGGTTCTTTAGGGGAGTCCTTTTGTACATTCCTTGGCTGTAACAGCACTTTTATAGTGCCTCTTGAAAACTGAAAGGGCAGCTTTTAGTAAACAGGTAATGAAACCAAGAATTCCTATATTGAAAAGAATAAAAATAATGTTCATGCAAAGGTGTTTTGAAGATACTTTTGTGATTTAATTTTTGGAAATAAATTTATGGCATAAGAAACAAGTCTCAAAGCCTCACGGCTAGTCTGATTCTGGTCCTTTGGCTGCTTAAACCATGGCACTACCTCAGGATGAAGTAACTAGCTGACTTTTTCCTTTTTAATTGAGGAAGGGGAAAAACTGAAAGCACTAAGAATTAAAGCCGACGTGCAATTTTTAAAAAATCTCCAATGAAAGTGATTATTTATGGAGATTTCAGAGTAGTTACTAGTGCTGCACTGGCTATTTAAAATCCATCATCTGACAGAGAATGGTGCCACTCAGTGCACTTGGATTGCATAATGCCTTTTTTCTGGGCAGTGTTGTAAAACAATAGTTAGGTAATGTGTTGTTTCAAGCACA
Source organism: Falcunculus frontatus (assembly GCA_013398115.1). Taxonomy (NCBI): domain Eukaryota; kingdom Metazoa; phylum Chordata; class Aves; order Passeriformes; genus Falcunculus; species Falcunculus frontatus. The sequence continues at coordinate 1,258,096 of VZRV01002982.1, forward strand.
GAGTTGGTTTGGTGCTAATATGCAGTGTGAAGAAATCTGGTTAAAACTCTGAAACCTGGGGGACAGTCACAGGCAGAACTAAGGAGATAGATGTGAAGAACAAACCCAAGGCACTTTCTTCTGCAGTACTCACCTCATCTGTCTGAAGTCTTGAGGCGTGAGAAGTTTGATTTTGAATACATGGTTACCTTTGGTCCTGTTGTTCCCTTGACTATTTGCTTCAGTACATCTCTGGCAAATTACAATTCTCTAATTTATTGTTTAGCAACATGAGATGGTCAATGTATCTGAGTGTTGCTGCAGCTTTGAACTTGGAATTAGCTGAAGTTTATGATTTGGAACTATCCACTTATATTTCAGAAGCAATTTTGCATTTTCTTACATTTCTAAAAGAAAAGTGCCTTTACTTATTTGCATTATTTATTTCTACTTAGCAAATATCTAAGTCCACACTGTCACAGGTGAAATAGTTGAGCTTAGAGTTTTGTATCAAGTATGCAGATCCTGATATAATTAGAGTATCGATGAGTGCTGCTATTTTGAACCCAGAGAAGGAAATTTCTGGTTTTCAAAACCCAGGCAGTGTCTTCTACTATAAACTGGATGTATCTCTACATTAGAAGAAGTTAGATAGAAGAATCCTTTTGTGAAATGTTAACTGCAGCTTGATGTTCTTTGAATTTATAACATGCCTCAATTTCATTTAAAAAAACAGTAACTGAAGGTTTTCTTGAGAGCACAATTAGACCTTCCTATATCACTGTGCTAAGAGGGTTGATGTGAACAGATTCACATCTGTTAGGGTCTGCAGGGAGACTGTTTTTATTTTAATAGTATGCTCTAACAGCATATTAGCAATGTTTCCTTGTGCTCAGTGATCATATAGTCAGAAAGCACGTGAAAAGAATATGGAAATTTCAAGTGTGGGAAGTGTGGGAACAGCATGACATAGATGCATGTGAACATTAGTCTTTACCATGCATGATGCAATTTGTGACACTTCAAATTTTGCAAATTACTGTGTATACTAGATTTTTTTCACAATAATTTCGAGACTTCTCTCTTTTCCTAAGCTCTCCCAGTTAAACCTGGAAGAAGGAACTAAACTAGCTTAAATTACGTAAATTTGGAGGTTAGCGTGATGATAAAGAACTTCTCAGAAAAGGACGTGGCAAGGTGAAAGGCAAATCCAGAAGGTTTGGAAAATAATGAGAGAATTAATTAATGAAGCAGTATCTGATCATAGTTTACCTCATTAAATATTTGTGACTTGGTGAAATCACAATTTTCCCTTTCCTGTGAAAATACTACCCCTGCAGGAGGATGCTTAGTTGATCCAAACATTTACATATGCCTAGAAAATACCTGAAAATGTCACCAGTAGCTTCTAGTGAGGAAAGCACTCACTATCATCACTTCTAATTCATCACCTCTATTTCTGCACTTCTACAAAGTGAGAAAAAAGAGAAAATTAAATGTAATCTCTACAAGTAAAGGAAAATCTGTGTGCCTGGGGAGATGCATGAATAACCATGATGCTGATCATAGAAGGAATAAACATCTTCAAAAGAACAAGCATGACACTGTCCAGCTGCTTTTTTGTTTTGTTTCTGCACCCAAAGACATTCTGGGAAGAGCCAAAACATTTCCCCAGATGCTTTTATAGGACGGAAGGCAAAAGCAATAAAGCTACTTCTTGGTACTGCAGTAGACAGTGATAATAGAGAAAGTTTGGTTAAAAAAATCTATTATAAAAACACAAAAACATTAAGTGAACAAATCCATCTCTGCCTCCTTTCCTTCCCACCACAGTCTTGTTGCTGAGAAAACTGAGCCAAATGGACGGAATCACAGAGGCAGCTCTAGGTGTGAGCCACCTTGCAGCCAGGAGCTCTGTGCCTCTGCTGGGAGCTGTTTTGGGGGTGGAATTAGAGCGAGGTTTGAGGAGAACAGGAAATTGCATAAGGACAGCTCTGTTGGTTGTTTACTGGGAGCCAGTGCCACTGCAATAAACAGCTGTGCAGCAGTACAGTGTCCCTTTTGTCATCCAGCCTGACAGCACTGGGAATGGAAACTTGGAGCTCAGGCCTTGAATTCAGCCAGGGAAGCCTATGGGATAAGGGAGCTTGTCATAGATCTTGGAAACTGGGTAATATGTGGTAGTTTTGATCAGAGACCAGAGCTTTTTAAATCCAGAAGCTGTTTTTGCTGGTATTGCTCAGTAAACAAACTTCAATAGACACACACAGAAGCTGAAACCCTTGCCCCCTGCCCTTACCTTTCCCTATGTAGAAGTATTTTACATTTTTCTTAAGGTTCTTTGAACAGAGAAATCTGTGGTGAAGAGAGTCAGGTTTCTCACTGCAGCATGACAGTGAGATGGGGAAAGAGAAATTCCTCAGCAAGAGAGTGAGCAGTGCAAACAGAGACCATTCACAGCTCTTCAGCCTCAGCCACCTCTTCATTAATAGGGAAATATCTGCAGGCTGACTCAGTGACCAGACCTCAGTTTGCCTTGCAGAATTAGAAGTGATGATAATGAGTGCTTTTCTCACTAGAAGCTACTGGTGACATTTTCAGGTATTTTCTAGGCATATGTAAATGTTTGGATCAACTAAGCATCCTCCTGCAGGGGTAGTATTTTCACAGGAAAGGGAAAATTGTGATTTCACCAAGTCACAAATATTTAATGAGGTAAACTATGATCAGATACTGCTTCATTAATCTTGTTTCTTTACAGTCAAAGGTGATTCAGATACTAAGTTTTCCAGAGCACCAGACATGAGTCCAGTGCCAGAAAACAGGGTGAAAAAAACCCAAACCCACCAGGAATTTAATAAGACTAAAACATCTTTGTTGTTCCACTGCTGAGCAAACTAAAAGGAATGTATTTACAGGGATTCACTGGCAGTTGTTAAGGCTGATTTATTTCAGTATAGTAGAATGTAGTGAGTGGATTGGGAAGAAGCGTGCCCTTATATTGAAATTATTACACCTCTAGAAGAGATAAAGAATGCTTGATTTATCTTACTGAGGTCTGTATTCTCCCCAAGCCTTCTGCACAACAACATCCGGAGACCTCTGTGCTCTATTGTACAACATCAGCCAGTTAAGATGTCTTATAAGAATATACTTTTTTCTAATTTCTGAGCTGGGAATAGTTTAATTAGGTTCTAGCTGCATAACTCAAGCTCAACAACCATGTTTCAATGTTAATGTTAGGTTCTGTAATTGAAAAGAAAGGTCAGCTAAATAGGGAAGGATTTTGTCAGCATTACAGAAACACCTTTGTGCTGTTCTTTTCTGATACTGCAGGAATTGTCCTTGGTACCATAACCTGTTCATCTTGGGCATCTTTGAAGTCCTACCATGACTTACTGTAGGTTATATTTAGACTGTTCTAAAAATTTATTTATTTTCAAGGAACACCTAGCAAATAGCTGTTTGTGCAGTTGGTTGTGTTGGGAAAAGGAGAAAAAGAGAGGCGGAAGGTTGAACTGAGTGTTGGATTTGGGTCAATTAAATTGAAAGGAGTTTAGAGTATCACAAAGAAATCCTGTGTGTTCTGGCTCTTAAAAAAAAATAACACTAGTCCAAAAACAGCATAAGTATTACGAAAATATTTTACTTGTCTTGTTAATCTTTTATGGCAAATTAGTTTCTTTTTCATCAAAAGAATTCCTACTAGGTTTTGATTTAAATAATACAGTTATTTAAATGAAGTTCCTTAGTGCTGCTTGTATATTTTCTAGAAAGCCCTATATTAAAACTCAGTATTTCATTTGTATGCAGGGAACATGATCCTTCTCCTTCATCTAGCAATCTGCACCACCCATATATTCTTTTTTAAACCTTCAGATGTAACCTTCTTAAATATTTAAGGCATAGCTCCAACAGAACAGTGGTAGGCTGCTCTTCTCTTAACTTTGCCCTTTCTTTTCTAGGTCTTAGTGAAATACTCAAAGTGCTTTGCTTTCCACTGAAGAACTTGTTACTCAGATATTCTGGAAAACACAAGTGCCTTATTGACTTCTAGCGCTGTTGAAAGTGCAAGTGAATATTCAAGAAATAAGGTACTGAATGCACTTTGTTCTGTGTGTGAAATGCAGTGGTTTCAGATGCCTGTTTCTATAGATCTGTCGGATCCAATGTTGCTGGGAAAGTGAGATCATGTGCTTTCCAATGGGGAGAAGAGATGGGAATGCAACGTGGGGATCCAGAGGAAGGATTGATGGGGAGTGCAGTTCCATGGTTTTGTGGGCTCAGTCAGATTTTGTGTGCCTGTTCCATTGGTAGTACTGAGGTAAGTCACCTGTTCCTTGGGCTGATTCACCTGCAGTGTGCATGAAGTGTTTGCACCCCATTCTGATGGGACAGAACCAGAGGATTCTAAACAAGAGAGCAATTACAGGCACTGAACAAGGGTGTTATAGAGACATTTTCTTCAATCATCTATTCCTGCAACCTGATTTCTAAATTTTAAAAATGTACAAGGTGCATGTATGTTTTAGTTTAGATCAGGAGTGTGCTTTTGGAGTAAATCTCGTTGTTATTACTATTTACTGTTGCTTGGCACTTTCTCAAGCTGTCTTTTCAAATCCATATAATCAGTGGATGCAAAGACCTCAGCACTAATGGTTTGATCTCCAGACCTTCTGCTGGATGGGTTGCACTTGCTGAAGGTTTCCTGCTGTTATAGAGAAGTTCTGCAAGTGATATCCTGCATTCCCCAAAATTCCAAGTAATCTCCAGACCTTCTGCTGGATGGGTTGCACTTGCTGAAGGTTTCCTGCTGTTATAGAGAAGTTCTGCAAGTGATATCCTGCATTCCCCAAAATTCCAAGTAATATGGGATTCCTTTTTCCTTTACTTCTGTGGTGGAAGGTTTCATTAATTTGTGGCTCCTCTGTGATTATTTCACCATGTGTATTGTTGTGTGTTGACTTGCTGTGCAGAAATAATCACTGCAGCCAGGAATGGTAACCAAAGAAGGAATTAATAAAGAGAAAGTAGTTTAATATTCAGTACAAGCTTAAGTATGATCAATAGTTCAAGTGAAGGTCATTTATCCTAAAAATTTATGATTTGACCAGCCTAGTGGTTTAAAAAAATTGTCTTTTTTTTCCTTTGTATTTTGTTTTCTTTAATGTCTGTTGCTTTTCTTAAACCCCATTTTGGACAATAATGTTCTTTTAAGCAGCAATACTGGTTGTGTGTAACATTGACAATTGTGAACGTGATCAAAGAAAATATCTCTTTTAAAACCTCAGTTTAGGTAAGTAGTCATTCTTTAATTGACGTTTGCATCAATTAAATTAATTGATTTACATTAATACGTTATTTATTTATATTAATACATTATTACATTTAATACATTAAACTCTACCTGCAAGGTGAAGCACTTAGTATTTTAAATTAATTTTTTGAGGGAGGGCCAACTGTACCCTGAATAGGTCAGAATGCTAGCTGTTGATTCAGGAAATAATTTTTTTTCCAGAAACTGTCATGGAAGTTCTTAGAATTCTGCATTCCTTACCATACTTGTATAAACAGCTAAAAATAGTTTCAGCATGTATAATACATCAGATAATAGATGTATAGAAAGTTTTTATCACAGTATTCTCGAGATGTACTCTGTGAATCAGATGGAACAAAATGTCTCATATTTAGTCATGGTTTGGTTGAGGAGGGAGCTATATCTTAAGTTATATGGATATTTTAAGTTGCTGAATTGCATTACTGAAAAATGCTTAGAAATATTCTCCTTCTAAATGTTTGGGGGTTTTTTTGGTAAGAACTCCTCCGGTTTCAGAAAGCGATCTTTCATTTTGCTGACAGAACTTTTGCATAAAGAAGTCCAGTTAGAATATGACCCAGGCAGTTAAAATCTGAATATTCATGATGGGCACAGATACTGATAATGATCATCTCACTGCAGGTGTGTTGGATATTTGGCTCAACTCAGTCTGTAAATACTTTTGTAGATCTTCCCCATGAACATGTAGCCATGACTGACACTCCTTCAAAAGAAGAAAGAAGAAAAGGCTTTGAAGAAAAAAAAAAATTGAAGTAGAATTTTGTAACTCTGGAAGTAGCTCCGTCTTTTCAGCCCCTTTGCACTTCAAATAGAGTTGTGAATGTTCACTGCTTGCCGGGAAAAGGTTGTTCTGACATGGGAATTCTTGTGGGAAGCTCAGGGGAGCTCAGCGATTCAGACCTCTTAGTTCTTGTTCTGGTGCCCAAATTTCTGGGATTGTTTGGAGCAGATTTTGGGTTGTCCAGATTGTCAGAGCTGTTCCTGGCCCTTCTAGGAGGCTGCTGGGTGTGGCTGACCAGGAGCCCAGGGCTGCAGAGGTGGTGTGGGGGCACAGTGAGCCCCAGATTCTGTCACTGAGTCCCCCACTGGGCATTTTCTGACTTGGGAGATGTCCTTACTTGGTCAGCTGGATGGGTTTTATGGCTTTTCATGTTTTGGGGACAGAACAGTGTGCACACACCATCCTTGCAAACATGTCCTCTGTATTCCATAGTTCTAATGTGGTTTTTTTTAGTAGGTTCAAGACAGCAAAGTAAGCTCAGGTGGGTAGGAGAGGCAACATACCTGAGGGCAGATTAACATTCTGAGGTGAGATACAGAGATAAATCCCATTAAAACCAAAGCCCCTTAACTTTGAAGGGACATTTGAATGCTGGCAATGTAAGGTTGCTTTCCAAGTGAAATAGGTGCATCTCCTGAGTCCATTTTTTGAAGAGTTCTCAGACTCCAGCAAATTAAAAAGCTCAATTTGTCAGCTGGGTAACCAGTACCAGGAAATACAATGAGTGGGTTTTGCCTGTAAATGTGGGTCTTCATCCTTTTCCCTTCCCCTTACCTGCTCCCCTCGTAGGCCAGAAGCATTCATATTTACAGGAATTAACATAGGGATGTGGAGCATCAAAGGATTCAGAAGCTGTTGCCCACAAATCCACAAAAGCTTTGCAGCTGGAGGAGGAGTACAACATATTCTAATCTCTGCTTAAACACAGTTTATTTTAGGCTGTGGTTTCAGATTAAATAACTGAATATAGAGTTTAGAGATTCCAGACTCCCTAAGTATATTGAATTAAAAATAAAATTGAGGGCCATTGTTGTAGTGAATAGAAGGCAATGTGTTTTACAGAGAAGGGGCTAGAATATATCTCTTGATTCAGTGCACTTCCAAGTAATTACAAAGAGCAGATCTTGCTGGTAATTCAAACAACAAAAGCATTTTATAATTATATAGGGCCAGATGGTCTGGTTTACAGTTTCCCAGTGAAGAGCTGTTCTTTGGAAAGCCTAGGGTAGAATTTCCTCTCCTCTGCCAGTCCTTCTGAAGGAGCAGGGAAAGAGGAAAAGGTGTTCTTGGCTCACTCGAGGCACGCTGGGGTGGTGATGCAAGCTAATACATACATTACACATAGCTTGCAGCTAGTAAGTGCCAAAATGTCTGATAACTGAGGTTGTAGTCCTTTCCTTCAGAGATACCAAAACATTTTACTTTTGTGTAAGTAGCTGTGTTTTTCAAAGATAGGGCACGAGGGCAGTTTACGTTCTTCTTCCAAAGGAATAAATGAAGAGCCAGAGCTGTAACAGACTGTGACAGAGCAAGAATAAAATCTAACAGCAGTGGTGGACACTGTCTCCTCACCAGCTGCTTCAGCTGCAAAGTAACAGATTCATTTCAGCAACACCTGCGAGGGATTATTATTAAAATAACTTCTTGTAATATAACAAATTTGCATATTGGGAGAGCAGAGAGGTCACTGTTTAGAGCTACAACTCTAAACCCAAGTAGCAGGAAGCTGTTTCTGATGTGAGGGGCTTGCAGGAAGACTTGGATTTTGCAGCCAGGAAGAGCAGGTGGGTTGTTTTTTTTTTTTTTTTGTAGCAACAGGAAATCTTTAGGTGTGCTAATAAAATTAATTTTAGGACATTTCTCAGTATCCCCATGTGAAAACTGAATGTGCATACAGACTCTGTGGTGTATGGTCATTAGAATACTATAAATTTTCATGTTACTTTCAAGAAATGAAACATTATAAAATTGTATTTTCTGCATTACATTTTATAAACATGGAAATAGAAGATTGAAATATTCCATTCACAAATATGAAGTTAGAATATTTTGATCATATTAAAGCTACTTTTTTTTTTTCCAAATAGGTTCCTGCTGAGCACGTGCAACACTTAAAGTGGCATTTTCAGCTGTAAAAGCATTGTTGGAAAATTTCACTCTAGATTTGATAGCAGTCAGTGTTTCTTTAGCTCATGCTTTTAAATTCAATCCAACTATAGGTGGTCCTAGTTTTTGTCTTGAAATCTGGTGTATGTCCATTAGAATGAGAGTATGGAGAGTTAGACTATAGATATTTAGAAAAATGTAAGATATTCTATTAGAATTAGAATAACAACGGTCTGTTATTTGGTCAACAACTCAAGAAATTACTTTGTTCCCTTTAGCTGTACTCTGTCCCTTGATCCCTAATGTCAAGGACCATTTCAGATATTCCACAGATATTCCATCCATTTCAGATGGATGGAATATCTGTGGAAAATGCAGGGGTTTTTTAATTGCTTGGGTTTTCCAATCTAGCAGCACAAGGTACCAGCTGCACAGTGGAATTCAAAAGAAAAGAAGTGGAATTAATTAACTTTTAGCATGAACTGCCTGTGGTTCCTTTGCTTTCATTTGCACCAGAAATGCAAGTTCCCTTAGTTTTGAATTTACCACTGCAATGTGAGTATTCTGCTGGCACCCAAGGTGAGCTTGCTTTGAAGAATTCTTAGTTGCTGGGCAGTATTGCTTATCCTCTCCACTCTGTGTGCAAAGAGCTGGTTTGGTGGAGGGAGAGCAAATGTCCAGCTCCCATCCCTGGTCATTCCTGCCCGGGTGTCCCGTAGATCTCCAGTCACTGTGGATACATCTCTGCAATAAAAACGTGGATTTAAGCCTTTCCCTCACAAGATGGCAGCATCACTTCAGGGAATAACATCACCTGCACCAGTCAGGAGGCCTTGGACACTTGAATATTTCCATTTTATCCAGTATGTGAAAGAAACTCTGATAGCTGTGCTCATTTGTGTTATCTGAACTTGCATATCAGCATCAGGCACGGGACTGGACAGGTGTCATTCATTTGCTGCTAAGTTTACAATGAGAATTATGAATTGTATTGAAACAGTTTCAGTACAATTCACAATGTCATTATTATTGTGACTCTAGTTAATACTGTAGTTGCACTCCTGAGGTTTCAGCAGCAACATCTGATTGTTTCAAATGCACTAAGCAGAGATATCTTATAGAAATTATATTTCAGATTCACGTTTCTCTCCATGTCCACTGAGTGATTTTGTTCATTCAAGGCTTGATCCTATTCTCCCTGAAGTCAGAATTTTAGGGCAGGTCCTGTAAGGAGGTAGAAACAGCAGAAAAGAAAGATCCTTAAAGTGGGAGTTTTAATGGGGTTTATAATATTTTTCCCTCCTATAGAAATAATCAGAAATGATAAAAAAGCTGCTGTTTGAACCATTAGAAGCATCGACCTTCAGTTAAGTCTGGGCAACACCTTTATTTTATTTCAGGGCAGCACTGATTGACTTTTAAAGGAATTAGGTCAAGTTTATTCCTGATTCTAAAAACAGGTCTGCCAATTTGGCCTTACCCATTAGGAATAAAAAACTTGGAAATAAAGGAATCCTCACTGTGGCTTTTGGATGAAGTTGAGCTTCCCAAGAATATAGATATGGGGTTTTTTTGTTTTATTACCATTTTGCCTGTGATTTTGATTTTACAGCATGAGTTGTGAGCTGAAGAATATTTTCTAATTCATATGGTTGTTTTATAACTTTCTTCAGATATTCCACTAATAAGACCATTTTCATTTTTAAATCAGAAAAGCGTTTTTCATGACTGCCTGGAGAAATATCTCCTTTATACTTATAGTAATGAAGGAGATGTACTTTGCTATCCTGGGTAGCAACTGTTATTATTTCAAGGAAATATTGGCTGGTGTGCAGTAATACTTTAACAAGAAAATATTTAAAGTCTTGTATTTTCATTTTCTTGAAAGATTTTATGCTGAGCACAAAAAAATTCTTACTTTATCTTTCAATTTCTCAAAAACCAGCATGCTTAAGATATAGTTTTACTGACAAGTGGTCACTTTGTTTGCACTCCTGGGATTAAGGCAGGTTTAGTCTGCAAGTATAACTTTCTACTAACAGCCCAAGGTGTGGGACTTAATGTTCAGAGAGATGAAAATTCTTTTATTTAAATTTTACCAAAATGGAATGCATGAACTGAGTATTTAATTTCTTCTTTACTGTACCGAGGGATTTTTATTGGTGCAGTTCTCCTCATCTTCAGCAATTCACAATACAGCCTCCCAAACATGAACTTACCATTTGCATTGTTTACTTCTGTGGCTTTGTACACATTTTCTAAAATTGCTGAAGGAAGAAAGCCATGGATAGAAATGATATTGGGAGAATGAAGTCAGGTCCTTGGGTGATAATGATTGCTGAATTCTGCTCTCTCTCCTTCCTACCCAGCATAGATTCTAAGGAAACAAAAGAAAAGCACCTGATACCTTCATCTCTAGAGCCTGGTGTCTCCACTTGCACGTATATTCTGAGGTGTTGTGAGAACTGAGGTGGAACACAGGGACAGCAGTGTGTGAGAGCTTCAGAAAGGCAGGTTCAAACACTGCAGGTTGTTTTGGCTGCTGCAGCTCAGCACACCTCCATCATTCCACCTCCCTTTGGTTAAAAAAGAGAGAGAGCAGGAATCTAACCTCCTGGTCACACACAGCCTGTGATATTCTCCATGAGCCTCCTCCCTTGCTCATCCTGGCAGCAGGACAAGTCTGGCTTTCAAAGAAAATTGAAAGGCATTCTGCTTTAAAGAGGAAGATAATTCAAGGGCTAGCCTGTAGCAGAAAATTGAGAGATTGTTTAAGGAAATGAAATAATTGAGGTTATTGGTGATGAAATGTGCTGTTGATCACATTCATATGCAACCCAGACTGTTAAAAGTCAGAAGCTATTTTTTTACTAGGCTGTATGAAATTAATTTCTTCTCTTCCTCGTGGATGAGAATTCTGTTTATAAGCGAGTCTCACTGGTTTAATCAGCAGTGATCCTATTTGTGGTCCTTTAATCTAGAAGTGTTTAATGTTCGTGTTTAAGTCAATTTATTTTTTCAGAAAGCATTTAAAATGGGTTTGGCTTTTACTGTGTTTTTCAGGGCTAGCTGGAAGCACACTTGAAATACACAGGGGAATGAGGTACTTCCAACCTTTACAGTGGCACTTGTAAGACAAATGGAAAACTTTCATGATGCAGCTTTTATCAAATGTGTTAATTCCAGAAGCATTTGTGTCTACCTGACCCACAAACAAATAGATTTCATTTTTAAGGACTGAAAGTCAGTACTTTTCTCACATTCCAAATGGAAAGCACTAAAAGAAAGAAGAGAGGTAACATTATTCCCTCTGATTATTCAAGAGGATGGAATAGAAAAGTAGGTAACAAGGACAATACAGATCTCAGATGATTTAAGGAAAGGCTGAATTTTGGCTTTATACTTGTTTTTATTATGGCGTTTTTACTTTCATTGCTAGAATAATACTAATCCAAGTTTATGTTATGATCCATGTGTGCAATAGCCACTGAATATCGTGGTAGTTGTTTGACTCTTGAAAGCCATATAAGTGACTAGAAATTATCAGAAGAAAAATAGAAATAATTAGGAACATTTCCTTTTTCAATACCTCCCTTCAGTCATGAAGGAATTTGCAAAGACACCGTCGAATATGACCAGATTACAGAATTTACTCCCTCAGAAACGACGAAATGTTCTGTTTCAAATTCCCATCCCATTTTACTTCTCCATGCTTTAAGGATTTACACTGGAATTACAAGGACAGACAGAGATAAATTTCCGTTGGTTCATATCCTGATAAAGGTGCACCATTGCAAAATAGATTCTTCAAAAGCATACATGATGTTGGAATGTTCATAAAAATGCTTTTCTGTAGCTGAGTACTGCTCAAAATCATTGGATGGGTCTGCATTTGGCTTCTGTTTTACTGCAAATAAGAGATATTGAAATCCCAAACTTTTAATGAAAAGTTTCTGACCATTATATAATGCAAATGAGTCAAAAAAGCCCCAAGCTTACTCTGAGAAGGATAAGTAGACATATGGTCAAAATGTCATTAATACTTTTGCTCAAAAACATAATTAGAGGAACATATGTTTTATTGTGAATAACATTGTTTCTACTAATAAAGGAGAGGATTTACTGGAAGTAGTCCTTGGGCCAGATTCCACTTTCTCTTTCTGCTACAACAGATGTGGAATAAACTTAAAGCTGAAAAATACCAGAAAAACACAAGCTATTGTTTGCAAAGATTTTCTACTGGCATGTTTGAGATTAGTGTCTGTTCCATTTGCTGTATATGAATTTTTAAGTGGTAGTATGTGTGGTAACTACAGTACATATTACTTAGTCCCAAGCATTGTCTACTATATTGGCTTCTTTGGAAAGTAGTACAGTAAATAAATTTTATGCTTTACACAGTATTTCTAAGAAGAAATTGGGTAATCTTGTACCATTTTGCAGATGGGGGAGAATTAAATAAAGCCCTAAAGCTTAAAGGTAATAAGGTAAAATGCTCAGCTATTAATGTAGAACAATATGTAAGTTAATTCTCTTTGTAAGTCCTCAGATCTTTGGGGTGCTTATTCAGGAATAATTCATAACAAATTAGGCAAAACAGAGGTTTGTAGGCTATGGAAGAACTTTTCAGGAAATGTGAGCTGTTGCTTGATACAGCAGCTCTAAGCCTTGCTAGCAGACCAACTTCTTTATGGGACATGCCTTGCTATATCAGAGCTGTGAAAACAGACATCATTCAAGGTTACAAGTGATATATTTTATATAAAATTATATATTAAATATTTATTTAGAGTTCATCACGCTTGACAGGTGAAAGATTGTAGGTGCATGCATTCAGTTGCATGGTGGAAGAAGTAGGAAAGAGAAAATAAAAAGCAGATTATGAATTACAGTAAGTTGGGAGGTATTGGAGAAAAAGCTGGTGGGTCTTAGAATAAAAAGGAAGGTGAATTAAAAGCTGTGAAGGAGTTTGCAGGTAAAAATGAAACCAGGAGAGAGGCTGAGTGAAGACAGAAGAGTCTGCATGAATCCCAAGTAATGGAAAGAGCGGACAGAATATATGGGAATATGCGATTGGAAATTTAGGAAGCATTCAGTCTTTAGAATGTAAACTTAACTGAGAGGAGTGTTAACATCCCCTAATCCATACAGGCTGTTTAGGACTCCAGACAGTCCTGGCAAAGAGTGGATTATTTTGTTCCATTTGCGTGCAGGCCTCTGTGCAAACCCCACAGCGAGGAATTGCAGGAGGGCTCTCAGCAGGCTCGGAGCAGGAGGAGGAGCTGTGTGTTTGAATGCAATGGTTTCATTCTTTATGGCTGGGCTGCTACAGAAATCCAAGATTATAAATATACCCGTCAGGGAAAGATCCTTGCAACGGATATTCACACAGGTAACAAAATTGAGATAAAACACCTGACAGTGTCCTAACACTTCACTTAAGTAGGCTAAAAAAAGAATGTGCATGAACAATGTTCTGGGGGCAGCTGTTTCTTTGTTTCTTTCTCAAAGCCCTGTGCACTGAAAAGCAGAACTGACTTGGAGTGTTTGCAGCAGGAGGAGCAACCAGAAGAGAAAAGGATGTTTGTGTCCTGCACCGAGTGTGGAAGGCTGTGTTAGCTTCCACCATTATCAACAGCAAGCTTACGTGGTCAGATGTTATTGAAAGTTATTGAAACTGAAATGAGATGTAGGCTCAGCAAACTTCTCTGCAAGACACAGAGCTGTGCTACATATGCAGGAAGAGCTTTTGTAATTCCAGTCTCAGAGGGGAAGAAAGAAAGATGTGTACAAGTGATGTATATCGATGGCATTGCCAGCAGCACAAGTTAGCAGGCAGCAGGTTTTGTGGAGAATATTTGAGGTAAGATTGGAAGAACAATCAACTGAGAAACAGAAACCTTGACTGTGTTTTAAAAACAAGCACTAATAGCTGCTGTGAGCCTAAAGCCTTTAATTGTGTTCTTCTGAAAGACTAAAATCTCCCTAGACCATCCAGTATCTGAAAAAACTTCCAATGTAATAGCCCAAGGTAAGCAGATACCTCTCATTTACAAATTGACTTCACGTTTTTGAGACGCTGCTGCGGAGCATGAGGTGCATGACACAAGGGAGGCTTGTAACAATCTTTGTAACATGCTAATCCCTTGCTAAGAAATGAATTGGTATTAGAAGGCTGTAGCACATTTATGATTTCTCTTGAATGAGTAACATGCAGTGGTGAAAAGTGTGGATGGTATTAGCTCAGAGATTGCTGGAGGAAATCCCCAATACCTTTTGCAATAGTATTTGCATATAATAACCTGAAATTCTGTCTTGATGCTGACAAACTGAGTTAAGATTTACTAGCAGGGTCCTGACAAAAGGTGCTTGATATTTATATGGATTACAAAGTGGAGCTTTTTAACCATTTAATGTTTCTGGAGATAGTTTCCATGTGTTTTCCATGTTACTCAGCTCAGTTTTGAAATGTGCCGTTCAATGGCATTAAACTGTGTTATTCTGATTTGTCCCTTTGCAGGTGAGGAAATAGACCTTCTAACTAACCAGAAATGCTATGGTGGAACCAAAAATTCAACTTAGGTCTTTGAAATTTGTTTCAAAGACTTTGCAGGCTGTGTTCTGCCTTCATGGCAAATCTTGTGTTTTGCAAATATTGTCTAACTGTGGTTGAGTAGGATGGTATTTGTTAAGTGTTTGAAATGAGCAGGGAAGGTGCTTTGAAGGAAATGCCATGTGTATTTCAGAATTTCTTTCTAACTTGGAGACAGTAGCTTAACAAAGATTGTGTGAGTATTTCTGGTTTGGTTCAGAACAGCTGCAGATGGGACCCCATCAAATATATTGTTTAAACAGGCTATAAAAACAGCCTTGCTAAATCTGAGCAGTGTGATGATTCCAGCGAGCTTGCTGAAATGAGTTATTTTTGGCAGGAAAGAAAGAAGATAGGGCTTGGGATGTGCACTGAGAACCTAATTTTCTCTTTATTTAGGGAACAGGAAATGAGAAGCAACGCTACAGCTGAGGGTAAAGCCAGCATGAAACAATGGGGATGAAAAGCTAAGATAAACCTGACCTCTTCAGGAGAAGAAACCAGGCTGGTAGATGTGTCTGGCTGGCGTGGTAGAGAAGACATGATGGGAAAGTTTGGGGTTATTTGGGTTGGACTGATGTCTGAAAAAGGCAACCAGTGAGGTTCTTGATGAGGAAGGGGGGAGTTTTGTTTAACTCTTATGTATATTTCCTATATAACATTTTGTGCTTTCTGAGGTCCCTTTTTAGAGCATTTTTCCAGATAACATTTTTAGTCCTGTCACCTTGTGTTTGAAAGCCATATGTGAAATTTTGATAGTAATGAAATGCCTTCTGTTAATTTGAAAAACAGTGATAGTAAAATTTATAGATTTACACTATTCTGTGCTATTGAATGTTCTTAAATGAAGCCATTAGCAAGGATGGCAGAGCTGGGATTCTGTGCTCTATGCAGAGTTTTCATGGCTAGTTCAGCACTGCTACTGAATTTCTAAACAGGACAACTGAAGTTATGAAATTAACTTTGAAGTAGAGCAAAAAGCTACAGCACAGGATTTGAAAATGGATCTTGACAAATTCAGGGAAGGAGTTATATGACTCCCTAGGAGGTTCTTGAATATTTAAATGGATTAGGAAGAGTTGTTAAAGTTTTGGTTTTAATCAATTATCTTAGTTGAGGATTGCCACTAATTACCCAAAGGATCGAAGAAGAATTTTTTTCCCCTCCCTGTCTTTCCACCACACATTATTTTTTTATAATTACATTTGCTGGATTTTTTGTTTGTTTGCTTATTTGTTTTTCTCTGCTAGGAGCTAAAAGTGGGAGTCTGAACATGCCATACTGTTATTCCTATGGGAAATCTTAATGATCCTGTTTATGTTTTCCACCCATGCTTGGCAATGCCATCTGGCGTGCAGTGGCCAGATTTGAGGGGAGTAAGGAATTCTCTTCTCTCCCACCCTCTCATCCTTGTTTACACTGGCAGAGGCTGTTGGGATCTTTATTTTTCCATGCTTTTCTGTTTTATAGAGTAAAGTTCACTTCTTGGGCTTAGCTCAACTGCTTCACTGTGGCTCAGTAAGCCCTATAGTGCTGCTAAATGTATTTGCTCTTTATTTCTGTGGGATGTCTGAAGGGGTTTTTCACCTTTTATACTAAAGATATACATTATAGGCTGTGAGTGTTTTTCAGCTGCTGTGTGTGTAGGTATGGATAGAATGGATGTTGATTTTCTATTTTAATTTAACAAATACTACATAGTTTAGGACTTCAGGGTGATCAAGGTAGTCTCCTCCCATCGTTAACCCCCCTATTCTGCTAGGGAATGTCTCTGCTACACTCACACAAGCAGCAAAATCAATATCATGCTTTAACCCTGAATGTATTTAAAATTTTGCTTTGAAAACTCGATCATTTTAGACTATTTCTTTGCTATGCAACACTGTAGGCTCTGCACCCTAAATCTGGTTCATAGGACTGCACCAGTAATAGAATCAAACTGTTTAATGTCCGATTTCTCAGTGAAGGATCTAGAGTTTTCAGGGGAAAAAGAAAGAGGGTCTGAGATCTTGGAACCATTGCCCATAAGGTGTTGAAAATCTACTAATTCTAACACTTTTGTTTTTCAACAAGATCAGAGCACTCCTAGCCTTTCAAATACCTTTCCATGTGACTTGGAAAGCACAGATTAATATGTAAATGTGAAGGCTTTGAGCTACTTGAATATTAATTACTTTTGAAATATGCTTCTATTGAGATGTTTGAACATTGAGGACAGTGAACACTCCATAACTGATAAGAATGGCTCATTAGTTAAAACAGAGTTTGAGTGACTGTTGATGAATGACTTGAAGTCATATTAATCTGTTAATGATATCTGTCAGTACAGAGTTAATTTTTGAGGTGTAAGGTGGTATTTGAGTGTTGGATAGGAGGTCACAGAACACTGATAGGGCAATAGCAGCTCTGCCAGTGTTGCTACCTTCAAGCACAGTGTAATTTAGGCAGAGGTGGGGGGAAGCTATGTTTTTTTGTGCTCTCTGTTCAGCAGTTCTATTTCTGTTGTTATACTTCGCACTCATTCTCTTTATAAAAGTCACAAATGGTATGATCTGAGAAACTTCTGATGTGCAGCTGTGCTCACAAATAGAGTGTGCTGAGCATGAGGAGGAGAGACCACCTCTGTCATGCAGCTCTGAACAGGACACAGGGGTGGATTTATTCACTCCTGACATGAAATCCTAACGCTGGTCTGGCTTCCTGCAGCCACTGTGTGGGTGGGACCTGGAGCCTGAGGAGAGCCTGTGGTGCAGCCCCAAAAATGTCTCAGTTCCAAAATTTCAGTGAGAGGATGAGGCTCGGCTGACCACCAGTGAATGTGAACCTGGTGCTCAGTAATATGGGGTCTTCAGTGACTTTTTCACTGAAAACAGTAAACACTGATATGTTTCCAGGCTGAGGACACAGGACAAAATGAGCAGGAAGAACCTATGTTGCAGATAAGGTGTGATTGATTTCTCTGTACTTGCTGTTGAAAAAGGGGTGCCTGGAATCTGAGGGGTAGCAAGCTCCTCTCTAAAGGACTGTCAGATGTTAGGAGGGAATTAAAAATGTGACTGATGGCAGAGTGTGGAGATAACTGCTGTCACTGGCGAGCAGGGAAGTGGCCCAGAGGGGCCATCGTCATGTGAAAATGTGTACACAGGGTACTTCTGAGCAGCGATGCATTTGCAAGAGAAAACTATTACATCACACATCCAGTAGGTGAGTCAGATCCACTGGTGGGCACCAGCAGGGAAGAAAGGAACTAGGGATACTCAGGACCCGAGGAACTGATGAGCAGCCAAAGGGAAAAGCCCATTTACACGTGAAGCAGTTGGATAAATTAACGCCTGCAATGACAGAAGCTTGGGACCAAATTCCTGGTTCCTGTGGGAGTGCACAGGTGTGGGGTGTGAGAGCACAGGCACAAATCAGTGTGGAAAACCTGCTGGAAGGGTGAAGCAGCACTGCAGCCCACCCGAGAGCCAGCACAGGGAGACAGAAGTTTCTTCCTTCAGTGCCTTCAGAGGAGATACATAACGGGCAGGAAAGAGTCAGATATTTCTCAGCCATTTCCCTGGCAAACCCGAGCAGTTGTTTTATTTCACTTACCTACCAAAACCCCATACCTGAGAATGAATAGATGCATTACTTTAAACGTGTTTGATCTGCATCACTGCAATACATTTTGAACGTACAGCTTGCAGCAATCTCTGTAGAGATGCAGAAAAGGATTCATTTCTTGAGCCTGTTTATTGCTTTTATCTGTGATGTTCCGTTAGAAAGAAATGGGATAGTGTAGAAATGCTTTTGTAATAAATGACTACATCCAAAGTATAAGGTAAAGCTGGGAGATAACACGAAGATTCAGAGCAAGAAGACTCAGAAAAAAGGCACAGCAGATGTGTAGTGCATACAGTGATGGGACACAGATGTCTTTCTTGCTTCCTATTTCAAGCTGAATGAATTAAAAATCATATGCTGAATCAGGTAAGAATAAAGTGCTAATGCTGTGCAGCTGTCCTTGCTGAAGGATGGCCTTTGCCTCACATAATTACACTTACAGCTGTATTACAATGGAACTGTGTACTAATGGCATGGTTTGGCCATAAATCCAAAAGCCATACTGAGGCCATTAGAATGTTGAGGGTGTCCTGTGTAAGCCTCCCTTGCACTTCCTGGTCACCCTCTGGAAGGAAGCCAACTAGATGCAAATAACCTTTTGTGGGAAAATAAGAGCCTAACCTGTAAGGGTCACACTCCAATGTAAAATATGTATGGATTTATCCGTGGGAGTCATTACCAACATACCTCAGTGCTGCTCTTTGCCTGGCTGTGTACACCAGCTCAAGTGGAAAATCAAATGACAGGGTAATGCTATGCATTTGCAAAACCCCTGTGAGAGGAGCAGGCACTGTTGCCCATAAATATAAACCTTTTAAGAGGTTAAGATGGGCAAAGGTGAAACAAATATTACTGTACTTTAAAACAAACTGCTCTTCCCCCTGGAAGTCAATTGCAAGGCTTCCATTGGCATTAATGGAGCAGGCTTGGCCTGTTAATGATCTGTAGAGGGGCTGCCCAAGGAGCTCTTCAGTGTTTTGGTTAAGTATAGAGATAAAAATTAAAAAATTTTAAAAACCAAAACTAACCAACCAACCAACCAAAAAAACCCGACAAACAAAGACCCTCCACGAAACCAAACCAAAGCAGAAAACAAACAAACAAACAACCCCCCCCAAAAAACCCAACCAAACAAAAACCCAACAAAATACCACAAATGACCTACAGACCATTTCCAAAGTGTATGGTAATGACATCTGTATTAGAATTAAAAGGGGGCTGGGGAAGGGGTTGTTGATACTCTGTTCATTCCTGCAGGAGAGGTCATTTTGTGGATAGGGGTGAATTTTGATAGCTGGCCTCAGTGCACTGTTACCATAGTGAGCTGCAAACAATTCCTCTCTGGATTCTGGTGGGGTTGTGCATTTGCTGAAGTTAACACCGTTGCTGAGTGAATTATTTAGTTCAGAATTCCTGACTTATAATTTGTTGGTTGTGGAATTCTGGGACTAAAGTCTCAGTCTCTGAATGGCTGGCTCCTGATAAATCAGTTTGAAGTGATGTCTTATGCTTAAATAAGCATCCTCTGGAAGGTGTGAAATGTACCAAATACAGGAAATGGAAAAGAGCCTCTGGCATTCCATGAGATTTTTGAGTGTTCCTGACTGTTTGCCAAGGCTCATTCAAAGTAAATTGGAAGGGTTACTTCCTAATAGTTCATGGGCAGTGACCCATATAAGAAAAGCTTCTGCAACTCCACTTGCTTTACTTACGTAAAAGAATTTTTGGAAAAGGGCCTGCTAGAAACAGATTTTTATGCACATTGTATTTATATTTGCTGCCTTCTCACTATCAGATAACTGTTTTAGGTGGGAGAGACTAACCAGATAAGGTTTGAGATTCTCTTTTTGGAGAGAGGAACCAGAATCTGAGCTGGAGAGCGTTAATCCACAAAAATGCAATTAAAGGTAGAAAACAGGAGCTGTCCATACGAGGGAAGACAAAAAACGGAAGAAATGAACTACAGTGTTGATCTGTTCTAGGACTGGAAGCAGCCCGACAGACAAAAATCCAATTTGGAAAACAGCTGGACACATCTCAGATTCTCGGTTAAGGCAGAAACTTTAATCCCTAAGAGAAATATGAAAGTTAGTCCTGAAGGCAGCTATGCAGACTGGCTGGACATCCAGGCTGTAAATGCAGTGGAGTTGCAAATAGTAGTGAACTTCACAGAGCTGTTCAGTTTTGGTTTATTGTTGGTGGATTTTCTGCTGTCCTTCCAGATCCAAGAACAATTCACATGTCATTCTGCTCCTTACACAGGATATTGTGTCACTTGGACTTGGAGAAGCACTGAATTTGTGACAGAGCCATGGAAGGATTTGCTGTGCTCCTCTTGCCTGGTCACTCCATGGCAGTGTGGAAAAACTGAGTTCTGACTCAGATGTTGGTGTGGCACAGCTTGGGAACGGATTAACAACGTGCTGCAGTAATTGGCTCTCTAGGGCTTGAAAGTGGGAAGAAAAGAACAGATTTTGGCTAAGTATGCTCTTGATAAGCTGAGGAAGCAGATATGTAAATGAAATAATACATCCTTGCTGTACAGAGCCTTGTCTGGATACACAGCTCTTTGATTGTATGTTCTACATGATTGTAGGCAAGGAAGTCCTGAATTAGGTTTTCATTTCTTTACATAATACAGAATGGTGTAGGGTTTTTTCTTACTTTTTTCCTAGGCAAGAAGGCACATTTCTTTCAGAGTAAAATCTTTAGGATATTATAAATAACTTCTCAGCAATGCATAGTAGTCTGCATTAAAATGGAACTATGTCAGTAATGAATGTTGACTTGGAATTACAGCCAGTATGGTAATGAAATAAAGCCCCATTAGATTTAAGTAATTTGCAAATTGAGGTTGTTATCAGTTAATAATGATATCCCTGGCTGATGTGAGGAAAGGGTCATGCTACTCAATCAAATAGGAAATAGGACTTGTAAACAGATGTAAATGAGCATAAATGTTAAATTATGGATTAATTCTGTACATACATTGCAGTAAATCCCCACTAGTTGTCAAGACTGCCTGGAAAACTTGGCTACATTTCTTTTCAACGTGATCATTCTCCTGCTCTTGTTCTGCTTCTAGGAAAGCTCGAAGTAATTATTTTTGTGTGAATTCCAGCAGTACGTCAGTTTATCACAATGCTTGTGTTAGTCATGTATAATTGTAGTTAACCACAAGTTCTTCAGGTGCTGAAAAGGTGCATCAGCTTCTAGGTCACTTTTGACTTTCTTAACTAGAGCCTTACACAAGAGTTGGCATAATAAATCATGTTTGGAAGAAGAGTCATCCAGGGTATCCTTGGAGTTTCAGTAAATGTGTATTTTTACCCAAAGGAGATGTAGGAGAATCAAAAAGCATCACAAACCCCTGTGAACCAAGAGTGTTTCACCCCCTCTGTATAATTCTGCTTGTTTGCTGCTCAACATTAAGCCAATGTTTTGTTGCTACTGGGTTTGCTCTGACACAAGATTTGACCAGGGACCCGTGTAACTATAGAGCATCTGGTCTGTTTCTTTACCTCCCTTAATTAAAATCAGATCTATTTGTTAGGAAACATTGTGGAAAACCTAGAGGCACTGAAAGGGAGCCTCCAATACAAAAACTCACTGCAACCCTCTGGAAACTTTGAAGTTCAAAACAGTGAAAATCTCTGCAGTTGTGGAAAAGCAGAGTATCAAAGAACAACAAAGTCACCCTGATTTGTCAGTAATTTGCAAGTAGCTATGAATAAAACCTGAATTCTCTTATTGTGTCAGCTGGGGTCTGGTAAAGCATTTTATTTTCCAAATAGAAATTTATCCTATAGAGTGATTGATTAAATATACCAGTCAAACAGCTTCTCAAATAAGAAATACTTAACTATTCTTTGTCTCTTCCAGTAGCTGTGACTTTTGAAAAATTTTGTCTATGTTTTCCCCCAAGAATGACATGATATTAATGGTAAAAAGTTAGGTTGGATCAGTCATCCAAACTGTCTGAGGATATAGTATGGGTGCCATAAAGGCTTCCTGCTGATGTACCAGTCTCTGTAACTGCAGAAATGCTGATAGGAGTGTGCTGCCCTTGACTTCTCACCGCCTCGCTGTTTGTGGATTCACTTAAGCCTCCGTACAGAGTGTTTAAAATTCTGCTAAATCAGAACACCTCTTTCTGAGTGTCTTTACAGGTGTGGTAATGGGCTGTAATCCTTTCATTCAGTAAGGGTGTTCTGTTGTAGGATTGCCTGTGAGTTACTGGACTGTGGTTTGACATTCTGTCTTCTAGGTTGAAGTCAGACATCTGGCACTGACTGGTTGTCTGTAAACAGGACGTGATGTTTCCTCAGTCACACACCTTCTCTCTTGGCACTGAACACTGTAGCTGGGAAGTGCAGGTGGAAGAGGAATTTGCTTATTGCCAGAGGAAGCTGGAAAGTGGAAAAAGGCCGAGCTAGGTGATTCACAGGGGAGTTGTTTTGGTTTTGTTAGATTATTTCCCCTAAAGGGCGGCCACTGTCATGTGAGGGCACAGGAGTGTCCCCTGTCCTGGGGGCATCAGGCACAGCATCGCCAGCCGGGCAAGGGAGGGGATTGTGGCTGGGGTGAGGCTGGGGTGGCCTCACCTCGAGTGCTGGGGGAAGTTTTGGGTGCCACAACAATAAAAAGACATTAAATCACAAGAGAGTGTCCAAAGGAGGGTCATGAGGATGGAGAAGGGTCTGGAGGGGAAGCCCTATGAGGAACAGCTGGAGGCACTTGATCTGTTCAGCCTGGAGGAGACTGAGGGGAGACCTCGTTGCTGTCTCCAGGTTCCTCACAAGGGGAAGAGGAGGGGCAGGCACTGATCTCTTCACTCTGGTGACAGTGACAGGACCTGAGGGAAGGGCATGAATCTGGGTCAGGGGAGATTTAGGTTGGATATCAGGAAAAGATTCTTCACACGGGGGTTGGTTGGGCACTGGAACAGGCTCCCCAGGGAAGTGGTCACAGCACCAGCCTGACAGAGCACAAGAAGCATTAGGACAATGCTCTCATGCACATAGGGTGATTCTTAAGGTGTCCTGTGCAGGGCCAGGAGTTGGACTTTGATGATCCTTGTGGGTCCCTTCCAACTCAGGATATTCTAAGGTTAGAGTACTGAACTGGCTGCTCCTGCTCAAGGTGGACCTAGCCTGGGATTGCAGCATTCTCCTGACAGTTTGAAGTTTCAGGCTAAAGATTAATCTCTTACCTTTAGACTTCTGTTCTTTGGAAACTGATGATAAAGCAAGAACTTTAACTCTGAGAAAATGATTGCTGTTGGGGTATTTACTTAAATCAGTATTTGAGGGGTGAAGCTGAGGGGCTGCTGTGTCATGTTTGACTGGTCACTTCAGTTTGAAGAGAGGATGGGATCACTGAGTCTGGCATAAATTGAGGTTATGGATGAACTGCAGTGAGTTAGGGAAAAATTCAGTTCTACTTCAAACATTTTTTCTCTCTGCACATGGATGTGTATATTCTTTAAATATTAACTACATACTCCATACTATAATAGCCAAGGATGACTGCGGCTAACCATTCATCTTATACTTCCTTTCAGATGGTATAAGAAAAACTTCCTAAAGCTCCATTTTAAATTATTAATATGAGATTACATGGCCAAACAGTTCCTCCTTTTCTCTCATGCCTGAGCTTCCTAATCTGACAGCAAGACAGGTGGCCTAGAACGATTGTGATGAAGGAAGCTTAATCAGGGGCAAGGGATCAGTTGGAGTAAAATTAGACGAATAACCAGGGTTCAAGGATATACTTAAATGAACAGCAGAGTTTGCACTATCTGCTGGCAGTTATTTTAGGATGCATAAAGCACAGAGTCCACAATGTCCTAATTTTGCAGGGATAGGCTGTAAAGATCATAAATTCTATGAAAGGGGTCAGACTCTAATTTGCAGGTCTGATTCAAAGCTTGCTGAGGTCAATGAAAACCTCTTCTATTAAGTTTAGTAGGGTTTGGATCATATCTTAAGGAAAAAAGGTGTATTGAGAGAGTGATAAGATTAAATGAGAGAAGTAAATTTTCCCGGGATAAATGCACTTTTCATCTACCTATCATTGAAAAAGGAAAAAGCCTGTTTATAAGACTGATAGATTCTCACAGTTCCATTTTAATTTATTTCAAAATACAGTGAGCCTAGTGAGTGAAGAGGGAGATTATTCATTACCTGCTGTTATACAGTATATGGAAATGCACCTTTGCCTCAGGGATCCAGGTGAACGGTAGATTTGGGAAGATGTCTCCTGCAAAAATGTCCTTTTCAGTACGGAATGAACCAGAAGTACTGTTGGAATTATTTAGTCCATTGAATACACCATCCTGTAGCTGTCCTCTGGCTAAAAGCACAGGATTACCTTTTCTGCTGATGAAAATGAGAGCTGCTCCACTGACAGTTTGAGCCACATCATCCCCTTGTGCAAAGAACTTGGTCTGGTTTTCTCTGCTGCTGCTGTTCAGTTGTAAAGGTCCTGCTCAGGACTTGGCACTGTTTGTCTTACAGAAAGCAGGGTGAGATGTCTGTGAGGAAATGCCTTGCACCAGTCATTAATGCTGGTCTGCATCAGCTGCCTTACATAAGAGAAGTGGTCCTTAAATCAAGCATGAAGATCCTTTTAAAAGAAGGAAAAATAGTCAGTTTTGAGTCTGCTCTTTTGCAGCAAAATAGAAATTTCAATGCTCCTACAATATTAGGCCAGGACAGGTTTTGGTAAGGATAATGGGACATAAGTGCCTTTTGTTTTGCTGTAGTGAGAGTAAATTGTATAGCTGTCAAGTTGTGGCACGTCCGTAAGTGCTGAGTAAAACCTTTGCTGGGAATGATGAAATCAGCGTGCCAAAGGAGAGGGAAGAATGCACATCCATCAAGGGAACCTGGTAGAGTTCTGAAGCAGGTTTAAATCAGTACAGATTCCTTGGCCATCTGCTGAGGATATGTGTGGATGTAGTTGCACAGAACAACTGTCCTTTCACTTTTTATAAAAACACCTTCATTTGCAGGATGTTTGCAGCCAAAGAGAGCAGCTTCTCACTCCCTCCAAAGAAGCAGCTTCTCCCTCCAAAGCCCATGTCCTGGAAATACCTGTATGTTCTTTTTTAATGGTCAGATTCAAACCATCTGGTTTCTTTGAGGCTCTCCCACTGTGTGTAAGGAGTTACATCCAGCCTGTCCTGCAGAGGAAGCTGGAACCCCTTGCAGTTCAGCATTGCTGATGTAGCTCAGAGTTTATCACAGAAGTACTGAGATACTCTGAGCTGTAAGGATGCTTCCAGAGCTTTGTTCTTGTGGTTTATATCACTGCAAGCTATGGCAGGATGATATCTGCATTTTGTGGCTGCCTGTCCATTCTTTTTATTACAGCAAAAGGGAGTGGGAGCTTAGATCATGGGAGTTTTGTCACTCCTTCCAGTGCGTGTCAGAGCTGCAAAAGCCACAGAGATGCATTTGCAAATGGATAAAATTTAAGAGAACCTAATGAAGGCTGAGGACATTTTTGTGCGCTCAAATATACCTTAATGGACGATTTTAAGTACTTGAATTCACAAGTGGCAGCAGTAAATTTCATTCACCCTTTTAAAGCAGGGATCTTTTCACTCCAGTTTCCTAAGCACAGACACAGTTTTAGGTAAAAGCTCAGTTTCATCTGGTAGGAATAAAAAGTAAATATCCTATGCTTGGTTTCTGTCAAGTGATTGACTGTTTCTGAGCATGGAGTATTTGGAAGTTGTTCCCAGTTGCTGGATTTGTCAGTGTCTTTGCCTGTTTGTGATTTGTATTATGAAAAAATACAAACTAGAGAGATGAGGGTAAACAAGTGAAATAGTATTGTTTATCTCATACTCTTGAATCTACATTTTACATTTCTGTTACTTGGGTGATGAGTTTTGGCCTCTGTTTTTCTTTCTTTTGGAACAGAATATGTATTTGCAAAGGCTGAGGTTTTTTGAAAGCACATCCATTGTAAGCACAGGAAATCTATAAAAAAATGCTTAGAGGAAAAAGTGATATGGCTGGGGAAAATGTCTCAGATCACTCTGAGATAAATGTTTAAGGGGTTTCTATTTTACTGTCTTTGCAGGTTTTGCTAGTGTCACTTTAGCTTCAAGCCATAAGATTATATCAATTTAGCTTGCTAAAATGGTAATATGTGTAGACAGATGCAGAAATTCTAAAATCATCACACCATTTCTCTCAAGATTCAAAAGGGAGTCAAGAAGCCAATGACCTAAGACTCCCTTTTTTTTCATAGTGGTTTTTTTTTTTTTGTTTTCCTGACATTTTTGTTTGAGGTTTCGCTAGAAGAAGTTCTCCTAGTTTTGAAGAGCTCCAAATACCACATTTGTACTTCAGAACGTACCCGAGGTTACAGGGAAATGTGTTTCATGCTCGACATACTCTTTGTCACCATGAGCAAAGCCAGATAGAGTCTCTGTCTGAATGGGAAAATATGTCCCCACACCTGGATCTTATGCTGTGAGCACAGGCTTTGTTTGATGGGAAAGAGAAGATGGAAAGTTTGCTTAGAACTCCCTCTGGTAATCCCTCCCTGATTGTATTGCTCAGTCATGGCCAGGTTGGAGATACATTTATGGCTTCCAGACTGCATCTTGTTTTTTAAATACTCAGGCAGTTCATATTTTACAGCTTTTCTTTTTCATTAACTTTCTTTCTGGAAACCTTTCTCGATGCCAAAATGAACCAAATTCTGCTTCCAGTCCTAATCTTTAGATTCCTAGGATACCATCTTTAATAAAAAAACAGGAAATACACTCTGGAAAGGTTTGTTCAGATTCTTAGGGGCAAAGATCTCTTATGCAGGCTGATTGTCAGCTGCTTAGTGAGGACCTCTTCTACCATCTCCAGAACATTGTTTGCTGTTTGCCCTTGGAGATGCTGCACCATTGGACTGTAATTCAAGTATTGTACATAGGCTGGTTTCTCATTCTAAGACACGCCTGCTAATTGTTCTATTATTGCCACAGAAATAGGGAGGAAGCCTTTTAATCTGATCCAACCTGATTTAAATATAAAAATAAAAGTCTTTCACTAGTCACTGTCTAGAATTATTTTGGTTTTCTTTGTACTGCTGATGGTGACCAAAGTCTTTGTCAGGACTTGCCTTTCTTTTCCGTTCTGGTAAAAGCTGTGTTTAAAAAACATGTTTAATACATCAGCATGTTCTGTATTTATAACTATTAGCTATGGCATCATTCCAAGTTCTATTTTAAGACAACTTTTGTTCAGTTTCTGTGTGATGCTCCAATTTCCCTATCCTCCCAGTGCAATGGGGGCTTCTGTTCCTCTGCTAGATTGTAAGTCTTATTTTAAGCTCCCTGTAAAAGCTCAGTAGATGTGTATTTATCATCTAGGTGATTATCTGACATTGTTGGATAATTGCATCTTTTAATGTTTAGAAGCTAAAGCTGCTCATCAGGCTTTTTAGTATTAACCTCCCTCTTGTTGCTCCTTTAAGAAATGATACCTTGCTTCTCCAATTGTTTCTAGAACTTTGGTATTGGAGCTCTTTTATTTTTCATCTCAGGTTTCCCAGGACATAAAGATGGCATATTTTTATCTAAAATATATTCCAGAAACTTGCTGATGAGGTTGTGGTATGTCTGTTTGTGCCTTCCCACAGGGACTATTTTTGAGCTAGAGGTTTCCAGATCAACTTACAGAATAGACTCCAGATGGTCTGGAATCCTTCTTTAGCAATCTATAGCTAATTAAACATTCAGCACAAATGACTCTGGTTTTAAAGCTGAGCACAGTCTTTCAGAAAAACAGCATATTGATCTTTGGCTTTACTTTTCATAATTTCTTTTGTTTCATTACTTAGTGTTTCTCATTGCTGGTGCTTGCATCTATTTCGTTGTGTGGCTCAGGGGCTGTGAGGGGCCTTGTATCTTATGTTTCAGTCAATAAAGGAAATTAATAAGACCTTTGTGGGCCATAGCTTTTTTTTCTCTAAGTTACTGTGAAGGGGAGAATATAAGGTCATGCTGTGGCCTATATTTGTAGCAACCTCTGCTTGCCAATTGATCTCATGGAACATGACAAAGGGAGGTGAAGTGGATTGTGAGAACAGCATTCTTTTGTTTTCATGGGCCTGATTTGAGGTAAAATATAAATGAGCTGTATGCTGGCTTAGACTAAGCAGTGTTATTTTTGTATCTGAGTGCAAACAACACAGTACAGTCAGTACAGGGACTATTCCTGGCCACCTGTAGCCAGAGAGACATATCAAGGAACAAACCCATCTCTAAGGAGCAGATTCTGCTCCTTAATGAATAGGATCAAACTGGGGCTCCCAGGAGATTTTTCTGTCATGCATTCAAATCAGGATTAAGTGTTATCCGTTATTTATTAAATGGTGAGAGTTATTAAATGCTGAGCATTATTCATTCCATTCTGGAAGCATTGTTACAGGAATGTTTCCTCACTGTTCTAGAGCTGAGGGGCCATGGCATTGTCAGAATATTTTTACAGTGCAAAACCAGGCAAATATCAGTTAAAGGTAACAAAAACTTTTTCTGCATCTTACATACCCAAAGATTGCTCATAGCACTATCATTATTGTAAATCCTTGAATAAGGTTTGGCTCAGATTAACTGTAGATTTGATTCATTAAAACAGTTTCAGGCTTCTTGGACAAAGTTAGGGCCATGCTTATTAAATATTTTGTTGATTAAAAGCCAGCGTATGTTATTGTTACATGTATCTTTACTCAGTATTCAAGGTGATGCAAATTGGATTTAAAACAATTCTTATGAATTATTTTTAAAAGGCCTTAATAGGTGAAAAAATATATCCAGTATATCCCTTATAAATGTGACAATTAAGTTGGGGGTGGGGCTTTGATGGTTTAATGGAGCTTTGGTTCTAGAGGCTTATGGGCCACTGTGGCAAATGAAGTTATCTATGAACATAGGCTCTTCCAGGATCTGATTCAAAGGGTATTAAAGGCAGTGGGAGGCCCCTGGCCCTGGGAGTTCAGAGGCTACAAGCTCTTCTGGGACGTGTTTCAGGTTTGAATGTGAGAGTGAATTTACCTAACTGGAAGGAAAGAGGAGTCTGAGAGTAACTGGAGGCAAATTCAGACACATATAGAAATAGGTAGTGCTCTGTTTTTAGTACAAGTGAATGCAGGCTGGACTTTGTAAGGTTTCTGGACTTTTCATGTTATGACATTGCAGTTGAGTTACTTTCCAATTAAAAATTTAATGTACTTAACGTCTTAAAACTCATTGGGTGAGTTCTGAAAATTTATGACCTTAGCCTACAGCATATTTTAGTCACTAGTCTCTGGAACAAATTCTGTTGTAAATAAAACATTACAGTGATATATTATGAAGGTGGAAAAACTTTTTGCTGTGGCACTGCACTACTGAAACTTAAATAGTCTGGTTTTTTACTGAAATGGGTTTTCTCTCTGCTCAGGAAACGTGTGAAGAACTTCCCATTGGATCACAGAGTACAGCCAGTGAAGGATTCTCTGGATATCAAGTGCTGGAAAAACATTCTGTGTACAGGTAAGCGAGGAAGGCTTCTCAGGTAACCTCTGTGGATGTCAGGAGCCAGTGCCCAGGATTTACTGCATCAAATACGTGGTAAACACAGGAGGAGCAGCAGAATGTATTGGCTTGAGTGTAATTGTCCAACTGTTTCGTTTTTAGGAACCAGAAAGGGGATTTGAGGGCAGGCAGAAAGGGAACATTTCTCTTTTGTAATCTATCTTCTTTCCATCGTGCCCACACATGTCAAGAAAAACACAGTATTTTGTGGGACAAAAAAAAAATCCCAGAAATTGAAGCATCTCTCCACCTCCAGGTCCAAGAAAGGCCAGAGATGAAGCTAGGAGAGCTAGAACAACAGCTTTTAAAATAAAATGGAGAGAGATAAAGTTCTCAAACTGCCTCAGGAAAGTCTGGTTCGATGTGCTGCATTGCTTATCCAGCCCAGAGCTAATTTATTGTTCATATTGATTGCAGAAGTCAATCAGCATCCTGTATGTCTATGTGCAGGTAATAACTAATTCCTAAATGAAGGCTTGCTTTATGTACACCTGCAGGTACACAAATACACTTTAGGTGTGTGATGAAAGCTGATGTCTCAACTCACAAATGGGATGCCTCCAGGATTTATTTTTAACTTTTATGAGTAAAAGATGTGGACAGGTGATTTAGGTAAGTGCCTTCAAAAGGAAGCAGCAAAAAAGTAAGTTCTTCAATTAGTGCTTAAATTAATTTCGCTTTCCGGAAGTCTTAAATTGCACTGGACTTTGTTATCAGGTGGTCCACTTGTGCCTTACATTCATATTTCTACTATGTTTGTGTGCCATGAAAAAGCCTCAGTATTAGATTTGTGATGTGTAATGCTAACGAGCTCTATGAGGAAAAATATTACAAGTTTACATCAAGCTGGTTAACATGACAGGTCTCGGGGATTACTGGTGAGAATTGCAGACAGGGATATTTGTTAGTAAAACTTCCCTTCCTGTGGGTGCTGAAATATTGGTGTATGGGCTGGGCTATTCCAGTAAATCTTAGCAAGCCTGAAAGTCAGCAGCTCAGTGTGGTGTGATGGGCTTGCAATGAATCTTGTCATCTGTAAATCCAAGTTCGCTCTTCCAAAGGTCAGAACTGCCAGGACTCACTGGTGCACCTGGTATTAACTTTCATTATTTCCATTGGCATTGAAAGAGGATACAAATCATGAAGTGTTTCCAAAATTAGATACAGTATTACAACCTCTCCCAGGTCCTTGAGCCTCTCCTATGAGTCATTTCTTTCAGTGTGCGTTTCAGTTCACAGTAGTACAAATAGAGCCTGTGCTTGTATCCCCTTCCTGATGAGATTTAGAAATTGAATTAGGCACAAAAGGTGTATTTCAGTCTGGGCACCTTCATCCTCTCAGCCCTGTCGCTGGGGGAGCAGTGGTTCTGCAGAACTCCCTCTGACAGAGCATCAAGTAAGAGCTTCTCACCCATGGTGGGGCTGAGCTGTTTTGGCTTGACTTCATCCCAGTTATTAGAATTATGTCCTCCTCACTAAGCAGTAAAAGGCTTAATCACCAGTAAATTTCACTCTTCTGAGTGAAGTTGGATTGCCACTGAAAATCCTGGCTTCTTCCCTACTTCAGTAGTCTTCAACTTTTAATATCTTTTCTATAATTCTTTAAAACCTAAGGACAAAGCTGACCTCTTCATGTAAAACCTGAGGTACTGCCTGGTGTGGCACAGACCACTTGTGAAATCATCACCGTTGTCATTCATGTGTGGATAGCAACTAATAGATAATAAATACATTGCTTTAGTTGATAAGTTCATTTTAATAATTATTAACTTAAAGCTTGTGATATAAATAGATGATAGTGATATAAAAAGTAAAAGGAGCTTCACCAGTGCTGTTTTGCAGGTTAATATCACATGGATCTGCAGAAAGTCTTAAATAAAGTTATGTATTTTATTTCCACACTATCCATAGGATTTTGTGGTATATTCGGATTTGATTGTGGGGTTTTTGGACTGTACTGGGCAAAATTAGATGTGCACGATGGTCTCCATAATATTGCTGATCTGACAAGGCATAAGCACTCTGTTACTGATGCATGGAAACATATTGCTGTTCTTTATCCTTAGTTAATACTTAAATGATCACAGACTTGTTCCATAGAATGGTTTGGGTTGGAAGGGACCTTAAATATCATCTAGTTCCAACACACTGCCGTGAGCAGGGACACTTTTCACTAGACCAGACTGCTCAGAGCCCCATCCACCCTGGCCATGAATACTTCCAGGAATGGGGCATCCACAATTTCTCTGGGCAACCTGTGCCAGGACCTCACCACCCTCACAGGGAAGAATTTCTTCCTAATATCCAATCTAACCCTGCCCTCTTTCAGTTTGAAGCCATCCCTCCTAGTTCTACCACTACCTGCCCTTTTCAAAAGTCCCCCTCCAGCTCCCCTGTAGCCCCTTTTAGTACTGGAAGGTGTTACAAGTTTTCCCTGGAGCATTTCCTTCTCCAGGCTGAACACCCCCAGCTCGTGGTGATGGTGTGTGATGGGCTGCCAAGCCTTTCAGGGCCAGTAAACATCAGGGAAATACTACTCTGGGGGATATAAATAGCAGCTTGTAAGTGTAGCACCTATGACCACATGATTCTGAAAGAAGCATAAAATAACCTTGTCAGGCTTTTAGGGCAGGAAGCTGATCAGTATTTGAAGTATTTATTTAACCATTAGAATTGTTTTCTTTGAGTGTCTTAAACGTAGAAGCAGCATCTCTGATGTTCCTAGAAGGTCAGCTCTACCCTGCATGCCCAGAACAACCAGGCAGTGAAAGAACAGTAGGCCCCAAAAGCCTCTCATGTGAATGGATATGGATGTGTTGTTATAACCAGGGTACGAGCTGGGGCTGCCCAGGATCCCTGATGCAAATGTTCTCCACTGAGCATTCTTCCCCTGCAGTACCCTCTAACCAACAGTACTGCTCCAGCTTGTCCAGGAACTGAGCAAAAATACAGCAATTTCACTCACTCTGTGGAAAACTGGGGAAAAAGCATATATCTACTTTTCCCAACAATATTCCTTCTACAGTTGTTAGGGGAAAAAGCCAACAAATCCCAATGCTGTCTTTTTATGGTAGTTTCATATAACTCTGTATTAATAATTCCTACTGTTCCCTAGACATTAACACCTATTTGGCTTTTATGAGCCAAATAATTGAACATGAAACTGAGTTCAAGTTGCTGAACTTTGCTTGCCCTGGATCTGACTTCACTGATTATCATTAGGCTGAATGTTTTCTGCTTTTGAGAATGTTGAATTAGCTCTGAGCTTGCCCAAGCGATGCTCACTGGGATGACCCCAAAACTTAGCATTGGATGAAATGAACAGACCAAAGAGCTTTAGCTGGTTGTTTTCCAGGTCTTGAGGAACTCCAGACTGTCAACAGTGCATTGATGGAGCACTCTGTTACAGATGTCCCAGTCTGGAATGGTAATACATTGATTATGTTGCATCCTTTTGTGTGGTCTGAAGGGCACACTAAATCACAGCTCTTTTAAGAACATGTTCCAGTACATCACCTTAAAAACTGAAAACCTTGAACCACATAAAACCTCATCGTTCCAGCATTTTTTGGGTGTTCGTTTGCTGATGGTTCTGTGGTGTTTTTTCTAAATCTGGATTACCTTTCCCTTCCCTGCAGTTTAGAGTATAAATCAACCCCCAGTATTGGTGATAATCCTGCAGTGAAAGGGGAGGTTTGGAGGCAGCTCTAATCTTAAAAGCTAAACAAAGTAGGAAAAAGTTGTAATGAAAAAAAATTACCCTTTAGCTGAGACCTTTTCATACTGAGCTTTAGCCTGGAGCACATTTTTATAGGCAAGTTATAAA
The DNA here is from genome assembly GCA_013398115.1 of Falcunculus frontatus. NCBI lineage: Eukaryota > Metazoa > Chordata > Aves > Passeriformes > Falcunculus > Falcunculus frontatus. Next base: position 1,291,914 of record VZRV01002982.1, read on the forward strand.
CCTGTAAAACAATGTTTCTTGTAAAGCAGAGCCAATGATCTATGATAGTTGAAAGCAGAGTTTATGGTCTAAAACATCCTAGAAATTGTTTGAAATACTTAATGCATCCTTCAAACACATAAATTCTAGAGCTATGTGAAGTTTTGCTGGCTGTTTGATTCTCTGGGGGACATGTTTTGGGTGACTGATGACTATTTGTTAAGGTCAGCAAAAAATTAATTCAGCTAGTAAGAAACACGTTTCTTGTGAGAGACTCTGGAATCACCTTTAAAGAAGAATTGCTCTTTAAAACAAAAAGGGAGTATTTTATTTAAAATACATGCTAGTCACAAACCACCATCTTACTACTGCATCACAGAAATTTTGGACTTGGAGAGGTCCTTGTCTGCCATATTCTTCCTCGTTCATCTGTCAGCTTTATTTATTAGTGCTAAGGTAATTGTACTTTTTATTTAAATGCTTCTGATATTTCAATCACTGTTAATTTTCAATCACTATTAATTAAAAAGTAGCTTCAAATAAATTGAATGTGTAAACCAAGGTCTCATTCTACTTTAGCTTAGACAGCTTTTTCACTTGGGCAGATCTCCCACCAAAATCAGCTCAGTTGTGCCATGCTCAGCTCAAAATCAGGTTAGCTTGAGCAGTGAGGGCAAAGCCATGTCCTGCCCTAGGAAAGCTGCTTTCCTGATCCATAATGGCATTGACTGGTAAAGACCGTGAGGCCAAAATCCTATTTGTGTTTTAGCTGGGAAAAAGAAGGGACAGGGAACCTTTCCTCCTACTTGCCTTCCCAAGACAGGAAGGAACATCGAGAATATCTTTCTCCACTGAATTTCTTAGATTTGTGCCCCAAGCCAACGAGGACGGGAGGAGATAGGTCAGCTCCATACCAAAATCCATCTGGGCAACTGCCAGGGAGCCCAGCCTGGGTGCAGGGAGGGTGCAAGCCTGAGCTAACCCCCGAGCTATAGCCCCTCACTGGAGGTTATTTGAGCAATGGATAAACAGGCCTTCAATTCTACATTTTGGCTTGATGCTGTTGTTCTTAGAAGTGGTTGCTCAGAGACAGCCAGGGGAAGCAGGGGAAGGAGAGGTGTGGGCAGCACTGGTGCAGTTTCCTTCCTTAGGAAATGCTGTCCCAAGTGAGATGATGTCAGTGTGTTTGTAAGAGGCAGGGATTCAGGCTAAGATGGTGACAAGGAGGGGAATGATATTGTCAGTTACTTTTAATAAAGCTTTTCTTCAGCGTTAGATTAGAGATATGACACCATAAATGAGACTGCTGACTGACAGGGCTTTGCCTCCAAATGCAATATTATTAAGGTGAGCTTTCAGTGACATTCCCTACCCCAGGCTACTGGTAGATTAAGGAAGCCGTCTCTATTGCTACTGCCACTGATGCAGGGTTGTTTCTTTCTCATATCTCCTCTATGCCTTGTCAGTAAAAACTGTGATAATTCCCTTTGCAGTCACCAGAGGTGGTTCCATGAGGCATCAGAGGATGGTGAGTCACTTTCTTTGCTCCCAGCCTGGTGGCTCAGCAAGCCTGGGACCAGGGTATCACTCATGTGCTGCACTGGTGTCATGGAGGGCTGCCACAGGTTTTGCTTGGGGTGCACACGGCTGAAACAGCAGAGGATAGGAGGCAAAAATCCATCTTCCCATCTGTATTCTTTACATTCAATGTCTTAGTCAAACGCCCACAAGCCCGTGAATTTTGTTTTAAAAATGCTCTTTACTCGGCTTTGTGATAAATGAAGAGAAGCTTAAGTGGGGAGGGTTTTTGAGCATTTTTTAAGGAGTTTTAGGAAGCAGTCGGGGGAAAATGAGATCTTGACACAATCAATACCAAGGAACATTCTCTAGAAATTAAATAGAAAGGACTTGTATGCAAAATCCCCAGCTCTAGCCGTATGAAAGGGACTTTAGAGAGAGGAAACAGCTTAAGATATATCCTTGCCCGTGGCTGTTTTTCAAAGACTGAAGAGAATAACTCATGTAATGGCTCACACCAGCTCTAATTCTAGCCCTGACATGAGGAACATATGGCAGTGTAGGAAAAATAGTAGTTTAAGGGTGAGATGGGGTTGTAGCTGGAATGCACCGTGCTACAGCTGTTTCCCAGGGCTTGGAAAGGGGTTCTGAGGAGCAAAGTATGAGCTGGGGCTAACGAAGCCTGTGCCAGAGTCTAGGGGAAACACAGCCTGAGGAACACAAAGGGAGTTTCAGAATCTCTTTTCTCCTGCTTGGTGTCAGTGCTGGAACACAAACAATTCCTTACCCAACAGTAACAGCAAGCTGAATTGCTTTAACTGACAGCTGAAAGCTAATCTGGTTCATTTCTAGTGGCATAAAGGGTTTTCAAGATGGATAACACGGATGGATAAATACATTATTTTTGTACTCTTTTTTTAAAGGTTTCCAGTTTCCTCCACGTTCCAGCCTGCTGCAGTGGCTGCACTCTTCAGACAAAACTGGGGAGGATGAATCTGTCACACCCTGACATGGCAGGCCTGTGACAGGCCCCTGACATCTGAGCATTGTTCTCCAGGAATCAGAGCGCATTAAAGAAGCCTCGTTCATGGGGTGTGCCAGTCACTCCCTGACAGCCTCCCTGTCACTTCATAAAGAGACCATTAGGGATGGTGATGAACCATGCTCGTCCATTTACCAGCATAACAGGAATTATTAGCTCTAATAAATATATTATTATGTAGCCATTAGGTATCCGTTATAAAACTGCTTAATGTCTGCGTGATTACTTGTAAATGGATTTGGAAAGCAGCTAAATTGGTTATTTATTGCCCATACAGAACAGCATTATTTATTGGCTTGGCTCAGTAAGTTTGATTTTTTTCAAGCTAAAATGAGATTCTAAGTTTGTAATGAGCTAACCAGGGTGTAAGTCAATTCAGCAAAATTACATTTTTCTGAAAAAACCCTAAATTTAATGGTAAATATGATTCCAGAATTACCTGGGTTTCTCTTTCCTTTCAAGTTCATTAAATAATTACTTTAAAATGTGCTCCTGAGACAAAAATCTGAGAAGCTAGGGAATTTAATACAAGTTACATTGAGATGCTGCTTCCAAGTGTCCCTGTGAGTCAGCAGCTCCCTACTTGGCACGTCATTTGCTGTACCAACACTTAAAAATTTGCTGCTACAATACTTTAAAAGACTTAAGCAAGTAAATAAGTTTAATTTCATGGGATGTAGTCTTCTCACTGAGGTTGATCCTATTTATCTCCACTGTGTAAAAACTAATTTTTGGCTGATTATTTTCTAGAAAAGAAAGGCTGGGGGTACAGCCTGCTGGTTGAATTCTAACAAAGAAAGGCAAGGCAAGAAAAACACTGAGGCAAAGTCAGCGAGTGCCAGAGTGCAGTGTTTGCTCCTTCAGTAATATTTAATGCATGGCAAGCATTTAATCCAATAGACAGACATTGCACATGGATATGCTCCTAGACTATCAGAAGAAGAAAGAAAGAAGCACTTTAGCACTCCTGAAATACGTTGGATTGCTTTTAAATACTGAAGGCTGCTGACTTCCATAGATGTAACAGGGGCTTGGGAAGCTCTTGCATTTGATTTTGTTCAGTAGTGAAAAGAAGTTCCTGTGAAGCAGATCAGTATTATTTGACTTGTACTTCTGGTGAATACAGAGCTCAGACTTCTAATTAAATATCATCTAAAAATATCTGCAGATTGTGGTAGGAGGGACAGGGGGTTGGAATTGCAGTGGAAAGGTTGCAGTGGCCACAGCTGAGCGTATTCAAGACCTCTGAGAGGTTCAGGGGACATGCCAAAGCTGGTGAAGGCCAACGTGGAAAAGGCATCGCAGAATTCAAACAAGCTGTTGGACGTGATGTGCTGGCATGGGGAAGTCGCTTTCCCCTCACAACATTTCCCTGGGGTTTTTTGTCTCCTTGCTCCTGCCTTGCAGCAGGAGATGGGGCAGGGGCTCGCTGCACTGAGTTCTTGACGCTCACAACAGGTACAGGGAGGACAACCACTGCTTTTAAAACAAAAGCAGCCAGAAGAACAAAAGACCAACGTTATGAGGCCAATCCCATGTGATTGGTGTCTTTTCATCTCCCGTGGGCTGCAGACAAGATTGCAGATGAAGTGCCTGTGTTGTTTGCAAAGGCTCAGCTCCCTGGGAAGGATTTGAGGGGCTACGGGGACATTGCTGAATCTCTGAGAGTGGCCTTTTGCTGGCTGCATTTGCCAGTATTTAGTGAAAGATGGAATAGAGGTCTGCTGCTCCAGTTGTGTCAGACCTAGAAACAATGGGAGATTTTTCAGCTAAATGCTTTTTTTTCTCAAATGAAGACTAAGCTTTTTACACGACAGAATTAGTTTCAACCACACAAAAATAAATTTTTATTTTTAACGGTCTTTGTGTTGAAATCCAGCCCCTACCTTCTTGAATGAATACCTACTGCTATTTGCAAAAAATCCCCTGTATTTGTCTCAGTGTTGAAACAAACCTGGAGGAAAAAAAAATGCATCAAAACCAGATTAATATTTTCAGGTAATTGGAACAGAATGCTTCTCTAAAATTGAACTCTTCCCACCTCAGCTTCTATCTTCAAAATACTTGAATTATCCAATTTTAATACCTCTTAAAAACAGAATCTCAGATACTTAGGTCACGGCTGAGGTTTTGAGATTTTTCTTAGAAACTGTTTTTTGTGTTACAACCATTTGATTAATCACGAGCGAGAACTGAATTTCTAACGAGGAAACCTTTCCTGCCTTACAGATGTTTCCAGGCTCAGGGCTGTGTGCAGTTGGCAGTTTTCCTGCTCCAGGCTGCTGGATAACATCTCTCCTCTCCCAACACAGCTCGCTTTCTCCACTTCACAGTACGGGAGAGGTAACGAGCAAACGTCCTGTGAAATTTGTAAAAATGGCAAGAAGGAAGGAGAAATTCTAGACAGAAATGGCAGGAGATGGCAGAAACAGTGTTTTGCAAATTAAAAAAAAAAAANGGAGGGGAGAAAAAGTTTTTTGTAAAATAAAAAAAAAAAAAAAAAAAAAAAGCCTGTGGTATGACAGTGATGTATTTAGATGGAGTGAGAAAAGTACTTAAGGAATCTTTTGGGAATTATACACATTGCCAGCACTTTACATCTTGTACAAACAATTACTGACATTAGAAACTTTCTTAACTCTGTAAATATAGAAGCACTAAGTGATTGCAAAGAATTTCGTTTCTGCTTTATGGCTGGAGCTTCCTCGCTTGGTTTAGTGGATTGTAGTGCTGGCTTTAGCTCCTTTGTTCTGGCTTCTTTCTGTTTTAAATTGACCAAAATGTAATAAAACCCACGTGGGTGCTCCCTACAGATGAAAGCAAGGGCATCCAACATTAATGCTCTAAGGCTCTGCCACCAGAATCCAAGGACAGTGTCACTGCAGCTGGAAATCAGAGTGGTCAGATTTTCCGTGGGCTGCTGACAGGAAAATGTAACATATGCTGTATTTCACAAGTACTTATACTTTCAATTCTGCATCACAGCTTGTTGCCTATTATTTCCTTGTGGTTCACTGTTCAGGCTTGAGGAACATTTTTCTCGATTTACAGCTCTATTAAACTGATAAATCAATCACTTGTGTGAGGGGAGGCAGTTTGCTGACATTTGCTTTGCCAACACACTGCCACCCACAACAGCATTCACAGGTCCTCAAGGATATGGTAAGAGGGAGGAAGCTTTCCCTGTAACTTAATTTTTAAAGCATGCAACCTGATTCTGGTGCTCTGAGCAACTTCAATGAGAATATTTTTGAAGAGCTGTCACTTGCTAATCCAATATTTAACTTGGTTTTTTTTTTTACATTGCTGTATAACAAAATAGCTGCAGTATTGTTCAAGATGTAAAAGACATTTTTTAAAAAAAAGACCACCTTAGGCTTTTAAAACTGTAATTACCAAAAGGAAAGAAAATAGAAAACAAATATTTTGGGGAGCTACACAGAGTATTTTAACCAGTGTTTAAATTGTCTGACAGCAGTACTCTGGGATTTGCTCATCTTCCCTTGAGTGCATGCTCACTTCTGAAACAAAAGTGTCAAGGCAATTCTTTTCAGAATGGTCTTGACACTTCTGTCTGTGGTGCGTGAGTTGCTCTATTATGTGACCTTTGGTTTAAGCAGTGGTAGACCTGGTTTTTTCCTACACCAGGCAGTAGTGAGGTTACCTGGATCCTGTAGGTAGAGCTCACTGTACCATGCAGGAGAGTGTCAGCCTTTAGTTATGAGCTGCAGAACGGTGCCAGGGTCTGAGAGAGGGGGTGGGAAAGCAAAGTTCTTGTCGGAGCTTGGTTTGAAAGAGGGGACAGCCCAGGCACAGCAGAACAAAGATCCTTTTTTGTTGTCTTCAACTGAACCAACACAGCCAGATCCCTTCTGTTAACTCAAGTAATTTTGCACAGCCAAGTAGAAAGAATCATATACACTGTGCTATCTGGTTTAAGACTGCTAGTCTTCCCCTTAGGCAATATAGATAAGTTTGGGGTTAAATTTTATTATTCTGAGCCAGTGGTTTTGTCAAAATCAGCTTATTAATACATATTGCCTCTTTGTTAGGATGATGAATTTATACAAGCTTTATTGAAGTTATTCTTCTTTTGTAGGAGTGTAATTGATGGGAGAACTGGCTGAGCGTCTTGGAAAGAGGGAATGTGAAAAAATAAAATGAAGAAGCATGTATTCTGTCAGCAGGGTTTCTCATATAAATAAGTTTATGCTAATTTTATGTTTCATCATTTATCATAATGCCAGGATGAATCCTTTCATGCCTACATAGGATTTAAATAAAATTAGTAAGAACTTTTGTGTAACTTCTGCAGTAGCACTGAAGGGAACAAATGAACATAATGTGCATAATTATTTTCCTGGTTTTGCAGTGAGAGACTTAGTTGTTGGTCTTCCACTTGCATTTGACATATAATTCTCTTCCCTAATACCTTCCTGTGCCATTCTCCTGGTGCTCAGCATTAGACAAACCTGCATCTTCAGGTGAGTGCTGTTTCCAGCAGTGCAGCTGGAATATTGCAAAGGGATATTGTGTCAGGAGCAAGGGTTGTAAAGCACGTGAGGCTGCTTGGAGCACTGAGCTTAGCAGCTGCAGTTTCCTTGTCTAGGCAGACGTTCAAGACACTGGGATGGTGCCTGTTTGATCTTCGTATTATGAAAGCAGATTCTGACAAAAATTCAGGTGTTTCAAGATGCATTCTGCACGTACACACTGATGGATGAGGAAGATGGAAGAGAAGAAAAGCACCTTGAGGAGGAAAGCTCAAGTCTGAGTGCAATAAAGTGATGTTTTGTACTGCTGCACGTGTTAAGAACCCTTGCTTGGCTTTCAGATCCAGTTCAGTCTTGTCCTTATTTAGAGAAACTCTCTCAGGGATAGCAGTAAAATTTCCTGCGGTTTTGAAAATACATAAAACATAAATAAAATGTTGTCTAACTTAGAGTAGCCAGCTATGAGCAATACAACAATCTCTACTGTGTCATAGTATTCTGAAGTACTGATTTTCTGGACTTCTGTCTCTCAATTGGAGAGATATGGATTTGATAGATGGACTGTTGGGGGGAGGAGGAATTGGTTGGATGAGTGCATCCAGAGGGAGATGGATGACAACAAGTGTCCCATAGGGGTCCATTTTGGCACCAGTATGTTTGATATCTTCACCAAGGACACAGCCAGCAGGATCCAGTGCACCCTGAGCTGGTCTGGAGACAACACCAAGCTGAGTGGTGCAGTTGGAATCCCTGAGGGACAGGATGCCATCCAGAGGGACCTGGACAAGCTCCTCAGCATGGGAAAGACGTGGACCTGTTGGAGTAGGTCCAGAGGAGGGCCACAAAAATGATCAGAAGGCTGGAGCACCTCTTCTGTGAGGAAAGGCTGAGAGGGTTGGGGTTGTTCAGCCTGGAGAAGAGAAGGCCCTTGGGAGACTTTATTGCAGCTTTCGGTACTTAAAGGGGGTTTATGAGGATGATGGGGACAGACTTTTAATTAGGGCCTGTAGCAACAGGACAAGGGAAATGTTGAACAAGGAGGGCGGGGAAACACTGACACAGGTGGCACAGAGAGGTGCTGGGTGCCCCATCCTGGAAACATTCAAGGCCAGGTTGGACAAGGCCCTGAGCAACCTGATCTAATTGAAGATGTCCCTGCTCATTGTAGGTGGGTTGGACTGGATGAGCTTTAAAGGTCCCTTCCAACCCAAAGTATTCTGTGATTCAATGATTATGAATTCTGAATGTGTCTCATTTCACTACATCAAAATGCATCTTTAGAGAGAGTTGTTTTTAAACCCTCTTCTGTTCTGCCTCTTCACTCGGCTGCTCTGCCTGTCCTAAGCTGACTCTCTGTACACTGTGAAGTGAATTATATAATTGTTCCTTTTCACTGAGTATCAAACATAAGAAACCCTATTCTACTATATTTTAAAAATCTGCCAGGTTCTTGTGTGCCTTTGCAACTACATCACCAGTGAAACTGTCAGAAGACCACGGTGTGTGAAGAGCTGCATCTTTTGCCATCTATTCTACTACTAAAACAAAATCTTTTACTTTCCTGACATTACTGGAGATACTATTTCCACAGGTGAGAACTTAAAATTGTCCAATCTCAAGACCTCAATTTATATATTATTTGCTCTCATTAAATATTTAGGCCATGCTGTCCCACCTCTTTCTTGTAATTTCTCTGGGCTGAAAGAATTTAGCCTCAACTACTTCATTTCTGTTGCTCTCTTCGTGCTGGCCTCAGCTTATGTGCTATAAATACTGTGCAGAGTAATGAAAAATTTGAAAAATCAGTTGAGATATTTGGATGTTTAACTGGCTCGAGCTCACCTCCCAGCTGTGGGAATGCTGGAGCTTACACAGAGAAGGTGATGGGACCAAGGCAAAGGGCAAGTGATGGGATCTTGCTGCTGGAAATTGTGTCACTATGGCTGAAAAATTATAGTGTTTGGCTGGGCAAAGAAAGATGTTGGAAAGAAATATGTGAAAATGCCCAGGGTAGTGAATATCAGTGGTTGTTAATGCCACTAACAGTTTCAGGTCAGACAGCTTGCAAACCATGCTTGGATTTCGAGGGATAGGCAAGAGCTCTAAATCTGGGTAGAAAGAGTTAATTTTGAGAGAGTTTCTTGTTGAGGATAAAATGGACATTGTGAAGGACCGAAAACTGCACTGAAACTTGCAGCTCACTGAAGTCTAAGACATTAATTTCATTCTTTTAATCAATATGTGTACATCCAAGGAAATCCTTCCTTTCTGATGGATGGGTGTGATGCTAAAGTCAAAGCACACCTGCTGTCTGCAGGCCATACAGAACAGAGAAGTGACAGACTCACCAAGCTCCTTTTTTATTAAATTTGTGTGGTGCTTGAAAGGAAGGTGCACAAGCTATGACCATTTGAATGTTCTGGATCAGTAAGTGTCTCCCTGCTGCACAACAAGGCCTTCAAAACTGATCATTCTTCCTGCACTCCAGGCTTCACATCCACCACTGCCCAGTGCACCCAGCAGTCACCACCCTGGAAAAGGCCACTTTCCACAGACATTGTCACATTGCAGCTCATACGTGAATCAAAGCACACCTAATCCCTTAAACACCTGGTGTACCTCCATGAAAAACTTCTTGGAATTGTCCTTGGCCCATGAATCCAAACTGTGGCATTAAGACAGAGGCTTGTTTTCAAAGTTATAAATATCTTAGTTCTTATTGTTGTCATGGAATCTGTAGCGTAATCCTGTGAGGAGCAATGTGCTTGTCACACCAGACAATACAATCAATGTTTTGTTCACCCTTTCCCCATTCTGATTCTCAGTTTATAGCAGTGCCACCTTCAGGTGTGGTGGAGGCTTTATGACATTTCTCTGACATGAAGCTGGGAGCATTAACTCTGACCCCTTTTTGAGTACATTTTCTGCATCTCTGCCTTACCTGTTTTCATTGATTGTATCTAACTGCTATGAAAATCCTTTTTATATTGCAACATATACTCAAAACCACAAATGTTACAGATCTGGATCATGAATTTATTCATTTCTAGTGTTCATGCAGCCCATGGCAGTTACCATGTCACTGAGCAGCTCTGGGAAGTGCCTGGACATTCTGGAACGTTGTACTTTCTGTTGGACAGATGATTTTTTGCCAGATACCTTTCACACCATAAATATGGCACTGTACATGGTTTGGTGAAAAACTCCACAAAACAAAATGAAGGGATGCAAAATAACTTGCCTGTTCTACACATAGAGGGGGTAATTCTTTCAAGAGGTGCAGGGATAGGATTTTTGTTTTAAAGTCAAACTGCTACTGACTACGTGTCATTACTGTTTGTGGCATGCCTTTGTCTAGATGCCTTAACAGTGTTCCCTCTGCTGAATGTGCCTGTGAGTTCAGAATTTAGGGTCCAAATGAGAATGGAGATGCACAGCAGGTTAAAATGTATCTGCTCTGTCTCTTAACAAACCATTTCTGGGAGAGGATGCTCTTCTTTTTTTTCTCTTCAGGCCATTTCCTCCAGTCCTGTCACTGGTGAAGAGATCAGTGCCTGCCCTTCCTCTTCCCCTCATGAGGATATTGAACACCACAATGAGGTCTCCCCTCAGTCTTCTCTTCTCCAGGCTGAACAAACCCAGAGACCTCAGCTTTTCCTCACAAGGCTTCCCCTCCAGACCATGCACCATCCTCGTGGCCTCCTTTGGACATTCTCTAATACATTGATGTCTTTTCCATACTGTGGCACCCAAAACTGCCCCCAGGAGTTGAGGTGAGGCTGCCCCAGTGCAGAGCAGAGCTGAACTCCCCCTTGCACGCACACGCTGGAGTGAGTTTGGCACCCTGCAAGGTGAAGCTGAAGTGCCAGGGAATATGGTTTTTGCCTGGTATTTATCTGAACTTTGCAAACGGGCACTGGTGGTTTAACACCCTATTATTCCCCAGCTTCTGGATGCTGCCCATATCCTTTTCTCCCTCTCTGAATCATTATCTGTAACAGCTTGGCATGAATGAGGCTTCATGAAACTCATTACAATCCCTTTTCCCTATTGGAATTTCTCCTGGGCATGAGGGAAATAAATAAATAGAACTGCACAGGAGAAGCTTGCACTACAGTGTTGATGCTGTTATTGGCTGGATAAATATAATACTTGAGCTGCCTGCTAATAATCTGGCAGCTGCCTGTTAATAACCTTTCATAAAATAAAAAACATTTTAGAAATTCTGTGCTCTGGTAGCAGTCTAATCTGTAATAGAGAAGGAGTTCTTAAGAAGATGATGATCAGTTGCTGTTCATGAACAGAAATTAACATAATATTCAGTTAGAAATTATTTAGTTTTGATACTGGCATTAGAGATTGACATACAGCAGGAAATGGGGGATATTTCAGAAGAGGGGGAACAGGAAGGAAGCGTTGAAACCTTGGCTAGAAGAGAACCAGGCTGATGGCCTTGAATACATAAGAAAATGCTATGAACTGTGAGGAAGCTGACAGATGTAGAAGAGCACAGACATCAGAGGGCTGCGACCCCCAAAATGCCCATGGATAATGTTCAGTGTGGGTCTGAAAAGCTCAGAAGAAAGCACCACAAGTGCAGTGAGTAGGGGAGGCAAATCTGGCTCCTTCCTATGGCAGCTGACAATGTGTTCAATGCAGGGGGCAACAGAACAAGGGCAAACCTTGCCAGGGCTGGAAGCGTGGAAAATGAAATGGGGAGAATCAGAGTGCTTGGCTTCATATGATGAGAGAGGCACCTCGGAGACCTTGCAGAAAGGGAGTGATTGGTGGATGTGATGTTCCCAGCCTATCAACTTCACACAAATTGATAGAATGTGCATGCAGAAGGCTGGCATTGTTCCTGGAGTATAAAATGAAGTGTAAAGAAATTAAACTATTGTTGTTGAAAAAGAGAAAACAGTCTGAAACCCCTGTGGCTGGAAGCATCCCACTATAATAATAAAATTGTAATGTTAGGATTGTATAATTACCCCCACCCTCAGTCAGGATATAGGTAGAGGATTGAGTTTAGAGCACCTGCAAAGTCAAGGCAGGTATTAATATTGGGATGTATCAGCTACCAACAGAATAAATGCCTCACCACCTATGACAGGATATAGAAATACAATTTTTGGAGCTGCTTTTCAGAACAACTGCTCTACAATCCTAGAAAAGCTCTGTCCTGGCTTTGGTCCTGAGTGGTGCACAGGACCAGCTCAAGAAGCATGTGGGAGAGACAATCTAATAGCAATTGCAGTATGATTGGGCCTAACTCTGCAGCAGGAGAGACTAAACAAATAAATCCTGAACACAAGTGTTCAATTTAAAGAAAGGGAACTGCATACTAATACGGCAAGTGGTTAAAAGGAAGAAAAAGGATTAAGGAAGGAGCAGGCTAGAGCAAAGTAGCCTGGACACTTTTGAGAAATGCTGTATTAGCATTCAAGATAAACTCTGTGCTGAAATTCGAAAAGAAATCAGAGTGGGACAGCAAAAGCCCTACAGGACTAAATAGAAAATTAAGGTAATTTCCATGTAGGGAGGACTGGCATTTGTAATGGGAATTTTGTCCTTCAGAATAGAGCAGGAAACTCCATATAGCAGATCACACGTAACCAGGAAATTAGGAGAGTTAAGAGAGAGTTTGAGGAGCACCTCGCACAGGATGGGGAAAAATATAAAAAGGTAAAAATTATTTCAAAATGAAAAAAGCAGGAATATTGCAGATGTCTGTCCTGTCCACAGAAATGGCTCTAGAAAGGATGCTGGAAATGATGGACCGTGAGTCTGACTGCCATCCTTCAAGAGATGACAAATCTGGCAATGAAGATTAAGATCACTGAACATGTAGATTGTAGTGGTTTTGTTTGTAGAAAAAGATCTCCATCAGAACTGGAGAAATATGAGAAATAGGAGATATCTGAGTTTGTCAGCCACTCTTTCAGTTACCTGAATTGGCCCAAGGTGCCTGTGGCTACTACACCAGGGACTCACAGCTGCTGTGGTGAGGAAGGGCTGGGTGGTCACAGAGAGATGGCAGAGGGATTTCAGTGAGTGTGTCCCCTACACAGGAGGCAGCAAAGCAGCTGGAAGGGTGGCTGGAGACAGAACTGGGTGTGTATGAAAGGCCTGTGGCATGTGCAGGAGCAGGGAGTGTAGAGGAATGGCTGGTCTCTCGAGGGCACTTAGAATCCCTCGGGGGCACTCAGAATCCCTAGAGGGTCTGCATCCCTAGAGGGTCTGCTGCAGGGCCTGTAAGGGTCTGCACAGCCAAGACTGGTATTGAGAAACTAACAAAGAACAATACTGCTGTTCAGAATTAACAAAGAACAGTACTTTTATAGAAAAAAAATAATAGCCTTTGAGTTATAGAACTGAGGAAGAAATACAAATATTAATAAAGTTAGAAGATATAAAGCATACTAACAAAGAATAATGGTGCTATTGAAGAACAATAATTCATTGACAAAACAGTAGTCTCTTGAACCATATATCCTTGGGAAAATACTAACTCAATACAATGTATCTTATTAAATGGCCTAACTAACTGCAAGATGGCAGCTGCAGAAACTGCGGCTAAGAGAGAATAATAAACATGATTACTAACAAATAGGATCAATAATAAGGTATAGGTAACTTGTGTAATAAGAATAAGAAAGTACATGTTAAAGTGTAACTGGTAACTTAAAATATAGAGATGCAGAAAAGCTTTATAGACTAATTTTGTATTAGGCCGTACACCATATTGTATACGTGCAGGACGGTGCTGACAAGTTTGCAAAATCATGATGACAAGGAAGGAAAAGAGCTGAGTCCCTAAGAACGATGTATCTTTTATAGAAGGACGCAGGACAAAGAACCCCTGAAAAGAAGGAACTGAGAAAAAGATGACAATCATCTTTTTGACGTATGATGCTAAGAACCAATGAGAGAGTTAATAAAAATCGTGTGATTGAAAAGGTATAAATATATGCTATTCGGGAATAAAGTTGAAGTTTGTGTTATCGATCACATCGATTGCCGTGCATTCTTCCCACTCACCGCAAGGGAGGGTGTGTAACACAGGAAGGAAAGCAATTCCTTTGTGGGGCTGTCAGGACTGTCCTTCCTACACACAGTTGGCCACCCGACCTCCCAGGATATTAAAGTGCAGACCCTTGCCTGCATCTTTCCCAACTGGTCTAACTCCAAACCTTTGGTTTTGCACACGTACAGGAAGCACAGAGGGTGGGCAAAAGGGATGGTGAACATGAAGCAGAGATTGAAGGTGACTTCACATGTATGGACAATAAGAACTCTGTGTTCATGGATCTTGGATATTTCCTCCTTGGGACTTAGAAATACCATTTCCCAAAACTGAGAAAGAAGCTCTTTAGGAGAGAACATTTTTACTTTTGTAACTGTAGAGGCTGCTGTGGTAACTAAATATACAGTGAGGTCATAGGGTCTAAAGAGAGCTCAGAATCTCAGTAAAGATGATAAATTTAAAGGACCATAATTGTGCAGTGTTTGAACAAACAACCCAAATATTACACTGCAGTTATTAGGGAATCATCAAAGCTAGCATCTCTGGTATTCCAAAATGTGCTCTTCCAACAGCACAGTTATTCCTCAGGGGAGGGCTGAACAGTGATTTCATTTGTGCCTGACCAGGAGCCCTTCCAGGAAGCCTGGATGTTTTTCAATTGTCTGCATTATTATTCTTATCTAAACGGATCTATTGATCATTAATGATCTAGAAATGCTTAAGGCATGACAGGCGACTGAGGAAAATCCAATAAGCTCTCCACCACTGCAGAATACCAAGAAGTGAGAATACTACAGTTGTGTCCTTCTGGCACGCTGTGAAACACTCCATGAATTAGTAAACAGGATCGTCTGGATGCTCCAGGCTGACCCTCAGTTCTTAGGGTACACAGAGATTCACTGAGCACAGCCTTTCGTGCAAACAGAACCTACTTTCAAACAGTATCTTATAAATTAAAAATAGATTTTTGAAGACAATGGCGTGTGCAACACCTACAAACATGCTAATTGTTATTTAGGGCCTTATGAATATATTTAACATGGACACAACACACCCAACACTACATTCTTATTACTATTACTATTATCATTATTATTATCAAACTCGTTTTAACAAATGGCTATGTACACTTTTGTGAAATAAAGACATTGCCAGTGAAGACAGAGCTGAATGTCAGAGTTATTTTCCATGACTTACTGAGGTAAAAATCCTGGGGTGTGACTACTCCTATGGGACAAGGATGAGAAAAACCTGATTTGATTTTTTTCATCACGTCACCAAAGATGGTAATTTTCTGTTGGCTTTCAGACATTTAAGAATGTTTGTTTATTTAGAAGTAAGAAGCTCCTGGTTTAAGAAACTGCACGAATAAAAGGATCTTTTAGATTCATTAGCAAAACAGTCTGGTATTATACCATAGGTTGCAATACCAAGAGGAATTGCTGGTCAAGGGCATCTGGTGCCAGCCACTCAAGGCCTGATTCAGACAAAGAGCCTTAGCTACTGTCTAGTGTCTATCCAGTAATTTTTCATGTGTTTTACACCAATAAAACAGTCTGGTTCTAGAGCTTTTCTGGAAAGTCTCACCACTTCCACCAGAAATGTTTGTGCACTAAGCCATTTTAATTAATGCATACTAACTTTAATACCTTCCTTAAATAATGTTGGTTTGTTGGGGTTTTTTTTTCTGGACTATTTCTATCTGTAGGTATCAACAGTATTAACTCAGTCACAGAATTTTAGGGATAAAACCTTCTGTAGATTTCCTATTCCTTACAATAAGCAGGCCCGAGGCAGAGCCCATCAGCCCTGTCTGTGTCAGTGCAGCCCAGCAGTCATTTCTCAGCCTCTCTGGCACTGCAGGCAGCACGGATGTCAGCTCAGATTAGCTGTCTTGGGAGCCAAGGGGTTTAGCATGGGCACGGTGCTCATCATAACCTGCTTTTGGCACCCTCTGAAGCATCCTCTGCTGTGGGCAGCGTGGGCTGTGTTTGCTGGGGAGTTGCTGACTGGACAGGTTAACTCTGCTCCACTGCCTGGGACAGACCTGCCCTCTCTGCTGTGAAATCATCTGTATGTGGGAGGACAGGCAGGAAGATTCACACCCACTGAAGTCCAATACTGCTCCTTTAAAGCAGTAATGGAACAGTGTGTGCTGTGTATAGGACTGGCTTTTGCCCAGTGGAAAAAGTAAGAACAAAATCAAATAGTGGAGAGTGGGTCAATAAGAGAGCAATCAATCTGTCTTAAATCTGAATAAAGCATGGCTCACGTAGAAGAAATAGTACCTGTGCATGCAGTAAAGTTGTAGATCATCGTGAATATGTGCAGTTTTAATTCTGGTATCTCCTGATTCATTAATTCTTTGCTATACTTTTCATAGCTTTGTAAATTGCTCTTATAAGTAATATATAAACATATTTAAGAAATCTTACCTTAATGGTACTGTATTCTTCATTATGTTTTAGCTTCTTAAAAATCTTTGAATGGCAATCTGCATGTTTTTTCTTGTATTCAGGTGCATATGTGTGTTTATAATATATGAAATAACAAATCCAATAAAGCTTCCAATGTAGTTTTTGCATACAGCTATGTTTGGGTTACTTATTATTTTATCCAACCTAAATAGTGCTTTTCAGGATCATTTGCCCCAAATAAACTTGCCAGATACCTTTTAGATTAGAAAGAAGACCTAATTCTGTGATTACAAGTTGACTGTGTTTTATTAAGATAACCTAATGTTAAGTATAGTGTAGAACAAAGGAGTTTAAAAATCTTCCAGCAGTTTAAAAAATGAAACAAAACAGAGAAAGGGAACAGGTCATATGGCACAAGGAGCAAGAAATAAGGCTTGATGCCATGGTGGATATGACAGAATTCTTGACTGGAGGGAGGAAACGCATTGTGCACTGTAACTGGGAACTGTGGGGGAGTGAAGAGTGATGAGAGAGTGGAGGAAAGAAGATCCTGATCTAACAGCATTGGGAAGCAACGCAAGAACTCAGTCTCCCTGCTAACTCCTGGAGCTGTTCAATGATACTGGTGTATCTCACACTTTTGCTAATTGTCACTCACTGAGTGCTCTGATGCCTTACTCATTCCAGGTAAGCCAGGTCAGTGATTCACCCTGCTGTGAGAACTCCTTTCCAGACTGCAAGAACCAGGTGGTGACTGGACCAAAAATGTTCCCTCCATTGGTTGTTCTGGTCTAAAGAGGCCCTTTGTTTTATTTTGGACAATGATGAAACATTCTCTTTGATTAATGCCGCTTACAAGTTAATTAATGCTCATCCACTGCTGTATTTTAATAGAAGTGTGTGATACATAAAGGTTTCTGCTTCTTGGAAAAAAACAACCATTTCCTTTCTTTACTATTTCCTGATAAATTAATAATGAACATTTTTGCTATCTCTCTTTGATGTTGCTGGGATCACATTCTATGTGTGGCTTTCACTGGGACCACTATATTTCAGGTCAGTTCATATTGTTTTGTCTGATTCTGATACAATAAAAATGTTTTCTCTTTTAGTCCTCTTGTAAGTTGTTATTTTCCTGGGCCATCATCTTCTTCCTGCTTGCAGTAGGATAGAAATGCTGCATTTTAAGAAATCTACACCTTTCTGCAAGTCTGGCTCATTATAACATTACAATGCATTATTAAATCAGTGTTTAGCAGATTAAGAGAAATCACACACTGGGTATTTTGAGGAAACTTCAGGATGTGAGGTGAGGCTGGCACCTCCTTAGGAGGAGGTATGAGGCTAGAGGGGGTTTGACTACTAGAGATCTTCAAGGAATCTGCCTGGGGCCAAACATGTGATGCTTTCATTAATGACCTCTCTGAAATAATGAAGAGTTTGCTAATGAAACCCCCTGTTGGAATACAGCTGGGAAACATCGCTACTGTGCAAGAGAATTGCAGTATGATAAAGAGGAGCTGAATAACCTTGAGGACAGCAAGAGAGAAAACAGAAGAAATTCAGCAGCTGAGAGAACAGGTTCATGCACTTAGAGGCTGTTCACGAGAGCTTTCTCCTGTGAGACTGTGGCTGCCACCTAGCCCAGTCAAGGTCAGGATCCACTGAAGTTTCAGTCATTGTTCATGTGAAAAACTGCTGTAGCTTAAGCATCATGGCACTTTTACCAAATCAAAGGTGATGCAAGTTTTACAAGTCATGTATTTTCCTGTCTCTCCCACTGGCACAGCCCTCCAGAAACACGAGGGAGGTGGGCAGCACCAAACAAACATTGAGGAGCACAAGCTTGTTTCACTCTTAATTCATTTGTCCATCCAATTTGAAGGCAGAACTGGAGTCTCTCAGGAAAGTGCGTTGGTAAATAGGATCAAGAATATTCAGTTTCAAGTTTTCTGCATTCTCCAGCTGAAATATTTACTGTCCCCCTTGACTCCTGAAAGCTCCTTCTACCATTTACACTGCATTGTGGTGAAACTTGACCAAATAAAAAGTCTCTGCCAGGTCAGTTGATAAATGTTGATATTAGAACCAGAGAAGGGATGGAAATGCCTTGCAGGCAGAGTGGCACTGCCCCTCGGGCCAGCACTGGCCTCAAGGACAGGATCAAACTGCCCCAAAGATCCCTGTTCATCATTAATGTGTTGAAAGTGCTGTGCTGCTTATGTTCCTGCTGAATTTGGACCACAGCCTTTGCACACCAATTTTAATTTAGAAGGAAAGACTGATGAAAATGCCTTTGAGATGTCCATGTAACAGCATCAGTGATAACTCATAGTCACTGCCAACAATAAATACTGTATTGATCCACAAGGATGGGACCCTGGGAACAAAATGCTTCCCGAAAGCTGAGCACTCACTCTTCTGATGCTCTTAAATGTCTTCCAGCAGTGGTCCTGCAGTGGCATCTCTCATTATTTGTTACAGTTGAAAGGCTGCTTCTTCTCCTCATTAAATGTTTTGTGCTGCACAACAGGTCTCAGGTTTACTATTGCTTGAAGTTCCCTCGTGGATTTTTTCCCTTTTCAAAGAGTTTCAATGTAGTCTTTCTTTACTGATCTTTCACAATCACTAAAACATTGGAAGAGCATACAGACTGTGACAGAAAACAATAAAGTTCAGGCAATTCCCAGCTGAGGGTGACATGGCACCGTATATCCATCACATAGATTTAGGCATTAGAGAGAAAATTAAGCAGCTTGTTGAAGTCATGGCACTGTGCCTGGGTGTTGGAAAGAAATACAACACTTCCCATCATTAAATGAGGATTTAACGTTCAGGGTGCTCAAATGTTTCTCATTTTTTCTAAAGCAAACCTTCATTAGCATGTTTGTTTAAGCAGTACAAACTGTCCTGTCCTGGTGGCCACGAGGCTTTGGCTGCAGCTGCCAGTCCCTTCTAATGGGCACTTGGACATCATCTGCATGTGTCCACTTTGTTTTGCAGAGAGAAAATACGATTTTTAAAGGCTCAGACTGCTGACTGGTGAAAAGCAGAAATAGGTTCATAAAACCAGTGGTAGTAGGTGCAAAACTGTGTCATTGTTTTAGTTTTTAATATTTTTAGTTCTTCTAATTTTTTTTCCACAGAGCTTTATTTCTGCTTGCAGGACATTTTTATTGAAGGGTAGTAAGATGCCAGAAATCAGTGTTTGTAACGTAAATTGTGACCTGACTTTAATGTTAGCCTTGATCACTGTCTGCTGAAACAGCTGTGCCTTAAGAAATACTGACTATGATAAATCCACCTCTACAGCGAAACACACAAAAAGAGAAAATACACATACAAGTAATTATTTATAGTGCCCGGTATGGGACTGGAACAGCAAGAAACTTGAGGAGGAAAACCTTAAGACTCTCCTGTGCCAGATCCTGGAAGTCAGAAGCAATGTTACCACGTTACTGACACTGAGTCTATTCGTGCAGACTCTGTGGTCTCTACAGCACCATCTGTGGAGTGCTCACAGCTCTGGCCCCAGCAGCTGCCCTTGAGAAAGCACCACCTTATTAAACACCTTTCTTTTTGCTTTGCCTTCCCTTGCAGCTCGTTAAATCGCCGGCTTTGTGCCTGATTGGGGACATCCAGCGAAGTGCCAGCACCTGTGTGAGGGAGCGCCGGCAGCCGGGCCAAGCGCTGAGCCCACCTGGCCAGAACCTTCTGGAAGGAGGAAGGGCTGGCCTCAGGTGCCTCTTGGTTTTGCTCCAAAAGGAAGCGTAGTGTTGAGGAAGATGGCTGGTGCAGGTGGCGTTTCGAGGGATGTTTTTGACCTGATGTCTATGTAACTCAGATCACAACAACAAAGTGCTTACACAGCTTGAGATATAAGATATCTATGTAACCTTAATATTAATATAACCCAAATCATTACTTTTATCAATATAACTTGAAGAATATTAATATAACCTGATACCTATAACCTGATGCTTATAACCTAAATCATAGTTTCTATACCTATAACCTGATGCTTATAACCTGAATCATAACTTTTAATATCCATATAATCTAATATGAATAACTTCTTATACAATGTAATAGCTAGTATATAGTTAACTAATTACTCATACGCAGAATAGAGAAAAAGAAAAGAGATAAAAAACTTACCAGGTGTACTTTAGAGATAAGTAAGTGTAGTACTAATGAGAAATTGGCAAGCCAAGCCAATTATACACAAAACCAAGAATTTAGACTGGTTAAGACCAGATAGACTAAAGGCCATCACAACTGCACATGCCTCGAAGACAAAGTTGAAAAGTTCAAGTGTGAAGAAGACTTTAGAAGCCTTCATCAAAGACCCCCGAAGACCCCCGAATTGGGGAAGTGCATGCGCAGTGCAAAGAATTATCCAATAACCATGAGATCACGTTATGTAAATTAGTCCCGGCGCGTATGTGATGATGCTGTAATGACATAGCAACATTAAGCAAATTTTTACTGTATAAATAAATCACCACACTTGACAAAGGCGGGTGAGTTAGGAGGAGAAATCCCCCTCACCACCAGCGCTGCAATAAACAAATCCCTGCTCTATAGACATCGGTCTATGGGGATTTATTTCCAGCCTATCTTTCGGGCATCAGACCCGAGACGACGGAGCCACACTGATTTCAGAGGAGAGAAGGCCGCTGCACCACCCGGGGAAGTTGCTAGGTGATACCTAGTTGTTGGTAGGTGATGAGGATGAGTTATGTGGGAGGGGAGATCAACCCTGATTCCCAGAGGGGAGTGTTCTGTTTTTAAGCGTTGTCACTGCGTTTGTAGCCAGGACTTTGCCGTGTGCGGTGGGCGAGGGACAGCGAGGCGAGGCTCTGTGCTCCGGGCACACCGGGCCGGGGCCGCGCTCCTCCTACGGCTCCTGCCTTTAATAACCCGGGGTTTTTTTCTCTCGTAGCTATAAGCAAGCTGCTTTGGGAGGGATTGACAACGCAAGTGCTTCATTTCCTCCTGGCTCGCAGCTTCAAAGCAAGGCTTTCCTGTGTTGTTTGTCCTTCCACAAGGACGTGGGAATAGCAGCGTGCCCAGGGTGGCTTTTGGAGTATCCGAAATTTGTCTGGTGGTAAAAGCATTTCCTGGAGGACAAAAGAACGTCCATCCTGTTTACTTTTAATTCTTGAACAGGCTTAGGAGAGAAAAAAGGTGTGGAAGGGGAGGTTCTTCCCCTCACTCCCAAAACTGGTTTGTTTCTCCCAAGTAAGTAAAGAAACTCTCTGTGCACAGTGTGAATCAGTGGTTCAGCCTAAGCAGGGAGCCTGCAGGGGATTTGGCTTCATTCAGCCTGCCAAGGACACTAAACCCGAGGATTTTAGTCTTTCTCCTCTTCATTAATGTAGCTGTGACCTAAAAGGCAAAATAACATGCCTTAGTCTTTGTGAGGGAGCTTGCTCCCCAATGTAGGGAGGGACCCACAGCAGAGGCAGCAAGGTTATGAAATTACTGCATCTGAAGTACAACCAACTTCAGGGCTGAAGGATAGGGCTGGGAAGGAGGGTGTGAGGAGTTCTTTCAAGCCTGGGAGGAGTAACTGGTCTAAAGTGAGAATAGCTTAAAAATAATTTTAAAAAGTCCTCCATTATGACTGCCAGGGGAACACCTAGAGCGGACTTCTGATGTGAGGAGAATGTCCAAAACTGCAGCTGATTAATAATGTCCAGTCAGTTTTTGAAAATAATCTGAGTTGCTCTATCTGAACCAAGTTTCCTGGATCTCTAGAGAACCTTATTCCAACTCCAAAGCCTTATTTTAAGAATTAACTCAACATTTCAAAGCAAGCTGTTGGAATTTCAGTGATGCTGCAATTTGCCATCTGCTATTTTTCTAATTCTAGCTTATGCTCAGATAAATTTGGCTCGTTTTCACAAAAGTATGTTCTAGGACTTGCATGTTCTGGCACTGCATGATTCTCTTGGGTTTATTCATGGGTTGCGTGGGTACCTGGCGATGGGGTCTCAGAACTGAAAAGGTTTCTGATGTCTGTTCTTAACCTTCCCTCTTTTCAAATTTAAGAAATTGTTCTAAATAACACATGTTTTACTATTCTGAAAGGGAAGTGAGAGGAGGATCAGTCATTGTAGTTTCTGCTTGATTTGGTGGAGTTTTTGGTGATTTGACTTCCAGAAAGAGTACTCTGCTGTCACTAACACTTACACTGCTCTAAATAAAAGATATTCTTGGGGTTTTCTTTCTCTCTCTTTTTTTAGATGTTGTTGCTGTTATGAAAGCATGAACTTCATAACTGATGGGCAGATTTCCAAAATGTGTGAGGGCTTAGCAAGGTTAACATTCCAGAGGAATAACAATACAGAACATGTCTTGATTCTGGTTAACCTAGCAGTTGTCAAGGGCTGGGCCTTCTCTGCATTCCAGGCTACTGTAATAATTTCCTGTATTTCTGAGACATTTGCACATACCATCCTTTAAGTTTGTTTTCCAGTTACTGTATCCAATTATATATAGGCTTGTGTTCTAATAGTTGCACTGAAGTTTCACACAAAGAATAGGGATGGTTGGATCAGAGTTCTTCCCTGGTGTGTTTTATCTGGTCCTTTGGCACCTGGGTCCAGGTGACTCCTGTCCCTGTCTTTTGGATCACCTACTCCTAGTGTAACTTCATTTTATCATAGCATTACCTGCACTTTACCAGAGAGAGCTTCATTAAATGCTGCATGCTTTTATTCTTTTATGGGCAGAACACCTAATCCTGTTTCCAGTCACACAGCTAATGTACTTTGGGCTGCCTGGGAAGTGAATCACAGCCATAAGAGAGCCAGGGAAGGAGCTGTGTTTCTACTGCTGTACTATTAAACACTAGGTGCATTGTATGGGAATGTTATTAATAGTTAAAGAGCAATTTAAGAGTAAACTTTGTTGTATAACGAAGCAAAACAAACATGTTTTCTTCCTCCCCTTCACAAAACCAAAGCTGGCTATCTGGAGACTTCTGAAATGAGCTGGTATTAGCAAGCTTCTTGAAGAAAAATTAAATGTGGGGTAACTAATAGAATTTATTGAAACTTGGGAAGTTATATTGCCTGTTTCCAAGCACGGTAAGCTGTTATATTCCATAAGAGAGCACTAAAATCACTTGACTGTTACAGGCTTGTGTGACAGATGTACATGAGGAGTGCACTTCTTGTCTTGCTGCACAGCCATAGCTGACTCTGTACCTGCAAACCCAGACCTTTTCACACCCAAAAAGGTCAGCCATTAGCTTTATTTGTAAGGCAGCACCTGAGATCACCATGTGATTTATACCCACCCACGGATGGGGGGAGCTTGCTTTCCTCATGGTAGTGCATGAGGAAGCATCCAGGTTCCAGAGCAGTCCTGTCTGCACAGTTCCACAGAAACGGAGCTTTTCACTGCTGTGGCTTTCATTGCTGCTCACCACTGCAGAGTCTCACCCTCTCCTCTGCCTTGGTTCCAGTGCGTGGTCAACTCAGAGCTGAACTGTCTGCCAGGAACCCTCCTGAGCTGGCTCCTTGTTGGGTTAGCTCTAGGAAAAGAGCTTTTCCTTGCCAGCTCTAGGAAAAGAGCTGCATGCACAGCCTGAAGTAGGGAGTTCCTGCATTCAGCCATGTGTGTCTGCCCTAAACCTTGTCCTCTGAACAAGGGATGATCAGCCTAAAATGGAAGAGAGGAGACTGAGGTGGTCAGTCAGAGATGCCCTCTGACTGGGCTCTAACAGAGCCAGAAGCATCAAATGGTGGAAAGTTGGGAGAAAGGAACAGAACTAAGGAGGAAAACCACTCTGTGCATGTTCCTCAGCTCATTAGTCAAGGTTTGGAGCTTGTCTACCTTCCAGGTTGCTTTAACAATTCCCTGTATTTCTGGGAGATTCAGCTGGGGCTGTAGGATGCCAGAGCACTGCCTTTGACTCGGGAACTCTGCCTACCCTAAATCTCTGTGGGCTGGAAGTATATTTTGGAGAAAGAAAACCTTTGTGGTGTGCTCCATACATGCTCTCTCTGGGTTATTTGCTGTTGGCTGCTGCAGAGGACAGGTACTCAGTCAAATAAAGGCTTGTTCAGACCCAGTGTGTTAAACACTTAGTGGGCTCAGGGAAGGAATCAGACTCCCAGGAGCTCCACTGCCCTGCTCAGACAGTGTCTTGCAGTAGGCTGGCTGTGTGCAGGGATAATGAAAGGGGTTCCTTTTGTACTGTGCTGCAGTTAACACCTGCTGGGCTTTAATCCTCTGAAGGGCTGAGTATGCTTTATCTTGGGATAGGTAACCTCCATACTTCAGGCATCTCAAAAAAAGCAGGTGGCTGTAGGTGTGACAAAGGAAGCAAACCTTGGCTACAAGAAGGAAATGTGTTCAGTATGTGCCTTTTCCCCCCCAGCACTACATTCCTCCTTTTTTTGAGGTTCACGTGTAACACTGTGCCTGTATTTATATATGGACATGCACAGGCATGTATGTGACCTCTGTGGGGTCACATAAAACATAATTTTGAAATGTGCATCTCAAAATACTTCTCAGTACCCAAATGGAACGGTTCAAAACCTAAAAAATTTGAGAGAAATGAGGATAGCAGCCTGCCAAATGCTGCTCAACTGTGCTCTTTGGCAGGGTGATTTCTTTAGGTGTTGACCTGTCAGCAGCTATTTTGAAAGGAGACAGGATTTTGGTTAGCAAATGCAAGGAGACCTAATACTTACAGTCAGCAGAAGGTTTTCAGTGTCAGGCTACTGAGGAGCAAAGATTTCAGTGCTATTTATATTCCTTTTCAACTATGAATTTTCAAGTACTTTGCATCATTTAAGGCCGAGTATTGACAGATGTTGAATGTTTTCAACTGGCAGTGAAGTCATGAGGATGTGAGGTCAAATCCCACAAAATGAGCTAAGCTCATAAGGTCAGCCCTATCTCAGTTATTTGAAGAAATTTTACTGAAACGCAATCATGTTACTTTAGTCCTCATCTTCTCCCATATTTTTTAAAAAGACTACTACCTAAGCAGAGAAAATCTGTACAGGTGTTAGGCAAAGGAGAATGGTTATTAAAGAGTGGTTATTGTAGTGTTGTCTTGGACACCAGTATGGCCTGGATTAGCATAGTTGTGTTGTGATTAATGGCCTTATCAAAACTCAGAAAAATTACAGAACTTACACAAAGGAATGCAATATCCGCTACCAGCACAGAACTTAATAACGAGGCAAAGCATGAAACCGTTTGATGTCATTAATAAAATCTATCATGGGATGCAGGGAAGTATTTGCAATTGCATCAGTCCTTGAGAAAAAGGCAGACAAGACAGCTGGGGTGATGGAAAAGATAATACATTAAAGAAAAATTAACATATCTTTGGGGATCTTTTTAGCAGGAGGTGAAGGAAAGCTTTTCTTCATTAAGGGAAACTGCAGTTGTCTGAAAGCGTGGAGAACGTCATGGATAGAAATCTTCACTGTAAGAGTGAGCATTCTTTAAGTGGAGCCCCTTACAAGTGCCTGGGTGTTTTATGTAACCAGTGCTATTTCAAGTGGAAGTTTCAGCTGCAGTTGTGTTTTACCTTTGTCTCAGCTAATGAGTCCTCCTGGAGAATGCACCCCGTGTTCCTCTCATCTATTTCAGCTAATGATAGCTATGAAAATGCAGTGAGTGTTGAGGTTCTTGGCTTTAGCTAAGTCATACTGTAAAACTTTGTAAATCTTCAGAACCTGGAGTTACTGTATTCTTCTCTTGTTTAAATTCTTGCCTGGCTTTGCCTTTCCTTGAGCACTGAAATCTGCAAGCTTTGTGGCCTGTTCATTCCTTGTTGGCTTCATCCCCTTAAAAGATGGGGATGTTTTTATCACTGTACACTCCTGTGAAATAGAAGACAATAGGCTTCAAGTCACCAGATCAAGTCATGAGGCACAAGATGCAAGCACTGCATCTAGGAGTAGCTTAAGAGCCTCTCTGGAAGGTGGCTGATTTTGTATCCCTCTGCTTTAAAATTCAGAGAAGCAGCTGAGGGAGGAGCTGGGGTTGTTTAGTCTGGAGAAAAGGAGGCTCAGGGGAGTCCGTATCACCCTCTACAGGAGGGTGTAGCCAGGTGGGGTCAGTCTCTTCTCCCCGGTAACAAGTGACAAGGTGAGAGGAAATGGCCTCAAGTTGTGCCAGGGAAAGTTTAGGTTGGATATTAGGGAAAATTTCTTCAACAAAAGGGTTGACAGGCTTTGCAAGGGCTGCCCAGGGAAGTGGTGGAATCACCATCCCTGGAAGTGCTCAAAAAACATGTGGATGTGCACCTGGTGAACATGGCAGTGCTGGGTTAACAGTTGGACCTGATCAACTTTGCAGTCTTTTTCAACCTTAACTCTTCTATGATGCTACACAATCACTTGCCAAATAAATTGTGCCCAGACTTGAAGAGAAGGAATGTCGTGCTTCCACTGGCATTTGGTCACTTGAAATCTGGCACAAAACAGAGAGGCATAAGCTGCAGGGAAGGGCAGAGTTGAGAGAAGCATGAAGTTCTGCAGTATGCAAGATATCTACGGATTTTTAACCACCCAACACTGGTACAAAATACTGAGCATCAAGAAAATTCCAGGGTTCCCTGTGAGAGGTTCCTGCTTTTGCCCAAGTTCTTAGTAAACTGCTCCTCATCCGTGTTCGTGCTGCTGATGGTGATGGGTCACCAGG
The DNA here is from genome assembly GCA_013398115.1 of Falcunculus frontatus. NCBI lineage: Eukaryota > Metazoa > Chordata > Aves > Passeriformes > Falcunculus > Falcunculus frontatus. The sequence continues at coordinate 1,319,073 of VZRV01002982.1, forward strand.
CACTGGAGAAAGTCTCATAGTTCTGGTTATTGATGAGATCATCTTGATCAGAGGAGGAGCAAAGGCCAAATTCCAAGTTTTTCTTCTGTCAGCATACTGGAGATATTCTGTCCTTCCTAACACTCTAAACTGGCACTTAAGCATCTAGTTCTTATTAATGAGGAGATATTTTCATTGCTGTGGCTGAATGACTTAAAATAATTGAGAGCTCACTGGGCACCTGGCCAAAGCTCTGAGCTAGAAAAATCGAATCATTTATGGATTTTTCTCCTTATTCAGCCTGCTTGAGCCACCTCCTGATGCAAGGCCTGGAGGTCACAGGTTGTCGTAAAGCTGAATGTGAGATTATTTTAAATGAATCTCATCAAGTTGGCTTAGATTCATATAAGACTGAGGTATATTCATTTAGCCCAGCTAAGCTCATCTTTTTACGGGGCTTTCTCAGCTCACCTTTCTTTTATTTCTACTTTCAAATTTTTGTCAGTCTGAACCATCCAGTTGCAGAGGACTTGAAAAGGACCACTCAATGAGTTGTATTTTGAACAAGAAGCATCCATACTTGGTAGCAGTCAAGGATGCTCTCTCAGGGTGTTGGCTACATCTGTTGCTTGCTTCTTGAAACGTTTCTTCAGCTGTGACCTGTTCACTGGCTTCCAAGATGCTTGCCAGAAAAAAAACCTGCCAGATGCTTTTAAGATCCTGAAGAATGCACATGAACTGCCTGTGACAGGATTTATTTCACTGCATGTCTGAAGGAGGAACATGTGTCTGATGGTAACTGTGTTCCTCCAGGCAGTGAACTCTTGCACCTGTGTTATTCTGGCTTGGGAAGATCTCTGCAGCCAGGAGCTGGTTCTAGCTGGGGTGGTGAGTGATACCAAGGTTGCTTCAACTCTTACACCGTTACCATTAGCACCAGGAGGAGCAAAGGATGGGAGCTGTGTGCTGACCTGAAAAGGAAATGCGTGGATGTTCTCACTTGATTCGCTTGCTCTGCCATAAGTGTGGGTTTAGTGCTTTTTTTAGCATGGCACCGTTCTTGGGCGCTGTTAAACACAGCGCATATGCCTGTCAGCAGAATTCTAGTTCGTTCCCTTTCAATCCTCCTGATTATTTTTCAGGAGGTTATTAAAAAAAAAATCTGAAAGGAAAACACACCTGCTAGGTGAAGACAGATTATTCAAGTGTCAGGAGAAAACCTCCTCCATATGCACTGTAATAAAAGCAAAGACTCTTAAAATAGACTTCCGTGACTTGCATAATAATTGGAACACAATTTACTGTGGAGACAGCATCAGTGTAACTAAGGAAACTTTCCTGTCTGATGGTGGAGGATGAGGAAATGGTATATCAAAGTGCTTCAATCACTGCTTTAAAACTATAATCTGTGTCAGTCAGATTGAGAACACATTATGTGTTCTTTCGCACCATCTGCCCAACAATCAATTGAACTTAGTCTGAAAGTGATGGAAAAGCAGCCCTCAGTAACTTGAGAATATGACATTTATCACATTTAGTACCTACTGAAGAAAATGTCTGTTAATAAAAGGGTGGGCTAAAATAATAATGGAGAATTTCTTTGGGTTTCTGTCTTCATTTTTGCATAAAACTGTCAATGAAATGCTACCATCTTGCTTGTCAATGTGTAATTGTCTTTTAATGATTGGCTGCTAAGTAGTAATTTTTTCCCATTTACTGGTTTCAAAGGCAAAATCTTTTGATAAGACTTTCCCAGCCTGGAGGAAGTGAAAGTGTTTCACTGTCTTTAATTGTGGATATATCTTAGATGCATCCTCTGCTTAGGTGAACCTCTCCTATCCCATCCACCTCCACCCTACCCTGTGCACAGGTGGCCTTTGCTTAGGTTCACCACGGTGAATTAAGTGTGTGTTGCCTGATGACGAGCGAAGGTGCATGCAGGGACCTTGGTCATTACGATATCATACTGCCAAAACCTGATTAATTCAGAATGTGAGGGAAGGGTGAGGGAGCAGCCCGTGACGATTTCGCATTTGTCAGCTACGGCTGTCTTGCAAAGAGTTCAACTTGCCTCAAACCTGCCTTGTGAAGCAGTAGCACAACACAGAGATGGTTCTTGTGGATGGAAGCCTTTTGGGAAAGCAGGGGCACGTCCTGTCTCTCGCCTTTTGGGAAAGCAGGGGCATGTCCTGTCTCTCGCCTTTCTGAAGACTGGTATGGTGACATCCTCTTTGTGACAAAAGGCAGATGTATACATTGCTCTGGACTCTGAATGCCAGCCAGGAATTAAGAAAGGCACTGGCATTGGATATGTGTTGATGCCATCCTGGGATTAACTGAGTGACTGAGTGTTTGGTTGGTTTGGGGTTTGTTTTTTTTTTTCCGTTTTATTTCAGAGGATAAACTCCAAATATTTTCTGTAAGCTAGTTTTCCTTTGGCAGTTTCAGAAATGAACCTGAGTCTTGATGGCTAGAATCAGATCCCCTTAGATACATAAACACAAAATCACATTCTAGAGGGCAGGGAAGTCATGCTGTTCTATCCCATTAGTGCGTGCAAGGAAGGTGTTTCAAAGACTTTTTGTATTAATATTTACAGAAGAGAAGTAATTTTTTTTTTCCTAAAATCTTAATAAGGTGACAACACTAACCAATCAAATCCTGAAATGATTTTAATGAGACCGTGGACAAATGTTCCATGTGGTGATCTGTGCATTTACAAACCACTGACCAAGACTAGCAGAGTGCAGGTCACAGAAGCCTGTGCTGAGCACACAGATGTTAACTGGAGCCATTGAAATGTTCCTCTGCACAATGGGAAATTTTCTTTTAGAGAAAAGTCCCTTGGCAATTTTTGCATGTGTTACAGGTCCTCTCCATATCACAGTGAACTCACAATATGGAAAAAAAGACAGGGTTTTTTTGGGTTTTTTTGGTCCTGTGAACCTGACATTCTTAACAGTCGTTTCACCTGCGATGCCTGTCGAAAATGAACCGTAAAGGGAAGGGCACGGGGGTAGTCTTAAATATTGAGAGAAATCTAACTTGAGTGAAATCTAATCTGAGTGACATGTTCATCTTCCTATTTCTTTTAAATGAAGAGGGTAAAGATTCTCTTGCAAATGAAGAAAACTGAATTAAGCCACGCTGGTTTGTCAGCCAGGGTCAGTCCTTACTGTGTGCCTGAAACTAGTTCAAGGAATGAAGAGCTGGATATTCTGTATCCTTTGGACCTGTTCTGCAGTGTGGGTGCTCAAAACACAAGTGTTCTCTGGGGCAGACAAAAGTAAAAATGACTGCATTGTTCCCGGAATGTGTAGAACACCAAATACAATAAAAATAGGAGAAGCTCCTTTTCATTTTGTAACTTAAATGTTAAACTTCTAAAGTTCTGTAAGTTCTCATTTTTTCACTTGAGGGGGAGTAATCGCTGTGGAAGGTGTACATTCGTGTCACAAAAGAAAGATTGAAATCGTGACTCTCTTAACTTTTTATGTACTATCTATGACGTAAAAGGCTTGCCCTGAAAGGGCATTTCACTAAAATAGGTTCTTGGTGTTTCTGAGCAGCCTCAGGTTTAACAATATTGCAGTTCTCTATCAGACAATCCTATTAGTCTGCAATAAGAAAACTTTCTCCTTCCATCTGTAACTAGGAGAGAAAAGTAGCAGTGTTTCTAGCCAGTGCACCTGGATTTCATGTTTACACGTGGATTTCATGTTTACACGTGGTCAGTGGAAACTGCCCTCTGGGAAAGATAAGTCTTTACCTTTTTGCACTGTCGCATAACCAGTGGGGGACAAACATGTCCTGAGTAGTACTTTTGCAGCTTAGTGATTGCAGAATCTGCTTCTTCATACTTGACCAGTCAGTTAACTATGTCTGAATTTTTTTTTCTTTAACAGATGCAGTAAAATTTACTGTCCATTAAGTTTCTTTATGAATGAGCTCTGCTTCCCTCGAAGTAAAATGTGTAAATATACACCCCCTAATTTACAGTTTTGCCAATCTTTCATGTTCCAACCCAGCCAGCTTTGACCAGTTAATGAAATTGTTGGTCTCTGATGCAGATTCATTCAAAGAAAGCAGTCTGGTGAAATGCAAAGGCAAAGCCCAGCAGCAGTGATGCATGAGCTAGTGGTGTTAAGTCCTTTAGCCTCCATCTGTGTTTTCTTTCAGCTCTGCTAGATATTTATCTAGCAGGAAGGAAAAAATTAGAAATAAAGCAGCTTTTGGCAATGGCATCTAGCAAGATTTCAGTCAGGGTTCTAGATTTCTCCTGCAAGTGACAGAAGTTACGATGTGGCATTTGTGGCAAACTCAGTTTTTCTCCCACTGATGAATTAAAATGGAGAGATAATTGCAGTTACAGAGTTTGAGATGTGTTCTCTGGTTTTATTATTTGTCTTCACTTGGCATGGTATTTTACTACAGTTAGGTTTAATCTGATTTAGCTGCCAAAAGAACTCATTAAAACTTGTAAAACATTGCAGGAATTCTTAATGGTGATGGTGGAGAAAGTGGACAATGGGAATGAGAGAGAGGAGGACTTGAAGGGAAAATCCTCATCTTTTTGAAGGACAACTAAAAACAGGATCTCTAAGCACAATTTTTTTTTTTTTTTTTTGCCAATTCTAAAACTTCCGATTTTTGGTGTCAGGACATTCTTTTCTATTAAAAATTACCTAACATTTAATAATACTACTGTAGCATATATTAATCTGGAGTATCATTCCTGGAATAAGTGGAATACAGTCAAAGATTTATTTATGTAGGAAATAGTCAAATTCATGGTCTCTTATATATGTGAGCCTATAAAGCCTTCTATGGTAGGTGATATAAAAACCTTCACTGTTAACATTAGAACTAAAAAAAAAGTATAAAATAAATTCTGACACCACCTTCTCCTCCCTTCCCCAAAGATGTGCCCCTTTTGGTAACACAGGGTTTCTGTGCAGGTGGTGGCTGAGGCTGGACCATGAGTGGGGCCACTCATCCCTATTCTTTGTGAGTGCTCTCAGATCATAGCGGAGTGCTTGGTGGTGGAATTGGTCTGAATTACTCTCTGTGCTCTCTGCAATCCGGGATGTTTCAGCTGCTGCTATTCCCAGCCCTCCATGAAAGCTCACAGAGGGGGAGCACATCCACTGGCCAAAGGACACTCAGGTTAACACAGCTCTGTCAGCCTCAGGAATTGTTGTTTAAGTCTTACCCTCTCTGCCTGGTATTTTTTGAAAACTGTGTGCCTAGTGGCATTGATGGGTTTTGTGTCTTTTCCCACTGCAACATCAAACTTCAGTGTTCCCTAAATTCTAGTTAAAACCTGGGGAAGCTTTGCACTTTTATTTTTTTTCAATTTCTTCTTACCTTATGGAGGAACACCTGCTGTCCCAGGTGGTGACCCCTTCAGTGGATTGGTGTGGCTGTGTTGCTATAAGAGAATCCATAATTCAGCTCCTTGTCTAATGAACAAAGCAAGGAAATACAAGGTGTGTTCGGCTTGGTAATGTTCTCCAACAGGGCAAGAACTTTTTATCTGATCTGGTATGAAAGATTCTCTCTTTTTAGTTCATGAAGATGGATATGAATCATGTGACATCGTATGTCTTGATTTAGGGGATTTATTAAATCTGGTTTAAAGGTTCAAAGTAAATGTTTCAGTTATTTTCTAAAAGCTTAGGTTTTGAGCTCCAGGAAAGACTGAGAGTTTTTCCTCTTTCTGACTGTGTTGCTTAGTATTGTTTTTAAAAGCATGACAGATTTACTACACTTTCAAAAAGTCTTGTTAATATCCTACAGGGTTGTGAACAGACACTTTTTTGTGAACAGACACAGGATTATTTTTTTTTTCTAAATTAGTCTACAGATTCTTTCTTTTTTACTGGAAGCAAGAATGTTTTTTGACTGGTTTCTTTTTAGTTCACTCTTAGAATGTCAAGAATTTAGAAGTAACACAGCATTAAAAGTACCACATAATTGGAATGAACTCTTAAGTTACAGTGGTAATCAAATAATATATTGATTTTTTTTTTTTTCCTTTACATAAAAATGCTTTTTTCTACCAAACAAAAGCCTTTCTGTGGAACAGCTTGGAGGGGAGGGAAAACATACTTCATTTTTAGGCAAAGGCTTTAAAGTCAGATTATAGACTAATGCTTCTCATCTTTGTTGAAAGGGAAGAAACGAGTATTTCTCAACGAGCTATTAATTGTATTTGTGCTGATGTTGCCTAAAGGTAATGGTTTTTAAGGAAATAATGTCATTACTTTAGTCATATTTGTCTCTCTACTTTTTTTTTTTTAAAACCTGCTTTGTGTAAATTGATATCTTCTTTATGGTAGACATGGATTAGTTTGAAATATTTTCTCCCTATTTTACAAAGTAGTAATATTCTGTAGCCTTTGACCAACAATTGATTCTTTGTCTCTCCGTGCCGGTGCTGGAGATGAAATTTGGATCTGTGAGCTTTGGAAGCTCTTTTGCTGCACATACCCTCACTGCAGGAAAGAAAGAATCTTCTTTCTTGCTGCTGGATTGACGTGTGCTGCCTTGTTTAAACAAACCAAAATAATGAAGCAGTGCTGGCATTGTAGGGATATTCCTGGGCTCTTTGAGCAGACACAGTGAAGTGGAAAACGCTCTTTAATGAAGGAAGCTGGAGGCACTTTGCTCCTCCTTTTGTGTTTGTCACAGGCATGAAGTTATTTTGCTTTAAGAAAATAATGAAAACAACAAACACCTCCCCCCAAAATCAGGGAAAGTTATTTCCTATAACTGTCTATAACAAAAAATAACAAGTTAAAAAATTATAAACATGAGTCCAGGAGGACTGGCTCACTTTTAAAAACAATTTTCTCAGGGGCTTGGCATTTATTTTGCCCTTGAAGGTTTAAGGACATTGAACTTCTCTGTCCAGGCCTTGTAAAAAGGACCTGGAAATGGAACTTTCAAGATGGTACATGATAACAGTTTGACTTTTCTGAAAAATAGAAGACATCTAAGTTGCTACGACTATAAGAGAATCATTGCCTATTTCACAGTTCTTCTCTTTGCCACAAACTGGCCATAAAACGTGTTCCCAAACAGATCTCCTATTTCCAAACACCAAACTCACCTTATTGCTGTATGCTGAGGGTTTAAAATGCTATTTGATTATCAGAATGTGGCAGAGTGCACTTACAAGCATGAAAACTTCTACTGATAGAAATGGGAAATGATGAGCTTGTGTTCAGAGTTTGCACAGCAAACAGGAGGTCCTGTTTAATGAAAATCCCAGTGGAAATAACTCACAAATTATGCCTACCTGTTATTCCTATAACCAGAAATGGCAACTGGAATTAGTACTTCTCTTAACAGCTAGCAGTGTGTTCTACAGCCTGGCATCACTGAGTTCTGCAGGTATTTCACAGAAATATTATTTGACTTGTGAGTCATCCTCAGAACACAGCATTGTAACGAAATAATGCTTGGCATGTGATAGATAAATCTAAGTTAAAACTGGAGGAAATTGCTTGAGCTGGGGGAAGAATTATATTGAAACATGTCGGGTTTTTATTTTTTAATGAGTCTTTTACAGCAAGAAGCTAAATAAATGAATATCACCAGGAAATAAGCATCAGATTAGATGTTTCTCTTTAGCCCTCCCAGTGGTCCTTCCCTTGAGAGTAAAAGCCAAAGCAGAGAGTTGGATCTTGTGCCACAGGTAAACGTTTAGTACTAAATGTGTCGTTTTTATTGTACCTTGTTTTTTCCCTTTGCTTTCAGGTTGAGTTGTTTTCTTATCTTTTCCCAAAAAAGCTCCACCTTCAGTCTAGCCTTTGCTCTTTAAATTTCACTGCAAAAGGTTAAGATGTTGTTTTCATGGGTTGCTTACCATACAAATCAGTATGTAAATCCTGATTCTGTGCCATTTTTTCCTGAGAGACTTCAGCTGAGAAGTCCAGATGCAGGAGGAGGACCCGCCAAAAACTGACATCAATTCTCAGAGTTAAAACCTCTGTTTCTGAAGTATTTGCAGTGGAACCTTTCTCACACCCTGGTGAAGAAACAGAAGCTTGCTGAGGCAGGCCCTGTGGAGGAAAGTGTGAGGTTGTGGTAAATAACATGAGCCTTGGGCAGAATTTCTGTTGCTAAAATAACTGTATTATTTATAGTCTACAGAGAAACAGTGTCTGCTGTGATTTCCACACTTTACAGATGGTCTGTATTGCACTTTTTTATCAACAACTAGGTAGAAACACCATCCGAGTGATGTTCAGAGAAATTTGTGTTTAGCACAGTGCTGTTCATAGATGTCAGACTGCAGTTGACTGAAGATGTGCGTCAGCTGCATTCTTCTGTCGATGGCTGAAGATTTAATCTCTTCTCATCTGGATGTTTTTGGCAAGAAGCCAGTGGAATATAATTCCTATAGAAGAAATTATCTAACAAAACCAAGGCCATAAAACTGGGTAGTTGAAAACGTGCAACTGAGATGTTCTAAGGAGGAAGAGGCATGGTACAATTTAAATAGATTGGACCTTACTCTTAAACCCATATGATCTTGTAACTTTTTTGAACGGTGTAGGTCGGCAAACACAAGCAACAGCAGCCTTCAGAGTGTCTGGATGCCATGTCAGTGGCTGAAAAATAACGCCTTATATATCCTCCAAGATTGCATGATAAATAGTTGGCCAGGTTGTGGGACTTCAAAACCTGCCATTTAATTTGTTACAGCTGTAGCAACCTGAGGAACTGAACCAATGTCTCTTATGTGGACTATTTTGAGGTAACTAAAATAAAAAAAAATTAGAGTTTTAAAAAAATCTCTGAAACTCCTATACCGCTTGCTGTTGTGGACTGACGCTTCTGGATCCCATCTTCTGGTTAGTACTACACACCTACTGCATAAATTAAGACTTGCGAACATCTTTTATTCATGAAATTTCCGTAGTAAGGCCACTCTGCAATTGACTTCATCATTTAAATATGTGATGTTTAGTATTTCAGTAACAGCAAGAATTCCAAAAGTTTCTTGAGCTCACACGTTCTGTTCTAGGCTCCGGGACCCAGTCCTGTTTTTAAGGAAGTTAAAAACTCTTCTGGGGCAGAAGAGACTGTTCCAGCAATTATAAAGCAAATAGCATAAAGAACAGGAAGGTAATCTGGAATATCTACACAGGGCAATTCAGCTGCTTGTTTCCTTAAATAATCTTGAAATATTGCTGACTGGTGGTAGCCTATTCTGTGAATGAACATGTTGTGTGTTGAATTTAGAGAGGCAAATAGAAATTCATGCCCTTTCCTGTCTTGAACTGTATAAAAGTAGGTGATTATATAAAAAGGAATTATTTTTCTTAGTATGCAGGTCTTTGTTAAGACCAACAAAGGAATAAACAATTTGATATTTTTCTGACATCCGGTTGTAATTTGGCAATGAACAGACCAGTAGCAATAATGACAATGTGAGTCCTGTTTATTTCTGAACTTGACTAGAAAAGACAATACAAGGAAGGGTGAAACCACTTTAGCACATTATAAAAAAAAGTTCTCACTTGCAGTCCTCCTGTCAAAAAAAGCCTTGGAGTTTTTGTAATCCTTTCATATGATCATTAGAGTGAAAGCTGTGGGTTAGTGGACTGCTGGGTGCCTGTTGGAAAATGCATTTTGTAGCTTTGCTTTGGCCTAAAGAAGCTGTGGATTGTGTGTGTGTGTGGTGCTGATAAAAATTCAAGCTCTAAATTAAGCTGTAAATAATGTTGCAGCTGGAGCCTAGACCAGGCTGTATGTGAAGCCAGCTTCTAGACTGGAAATCCTCCAAATTATGTAACAGCATTTTTCTACCTCTCGTGCCCCCAACCCACAGAGATGCAATGGAACTGTTTCTTTCTTGCTTTGAATAACTCACATTCACTCAGGTTGGCACCCAGAGTTTTTGCCGAACTGTGACATGTTTCCAGCTGCATTGGTAACTCTTCCCTCTAAAATTGTCCTGTTGCTTGTTTTCCCTAGAAAGTTTGATTGTAGTGAAAGGCTAATGCCTTGAAATGCCCAGTCCTTTCAGTCTAAGCAAAATCTCAGTGAACAGGTGCTCCATTTCTTCATAGTAAAACGACTAAGTTATTTTCCTTGGCTTTTTTCTTTCATTTTGACCAATATGTAATTCTTTAGGCTCAAAGACACATGGTGAATTCTCTGGAAGAGTGAATCCTGCTTTATGCTTTGAGGTTGCTTTGATTTGTAACATTGCTTTGCCAGTGCCTGATTGGGTTTGATTGTCTCTGTAACTGAGCATTTGCTGATTTCCATGGAAGACTGAGAGAATTTCTTAAGCATTTGATAAGCAGTCTATACTAGATTTTCCAGCTTTAGAAGGTAAATTATTTGTGTTTCATCTCAACATGAAAAGGATGTTTCTGACCTGTGTGGAACATCCTAATGCCTGGCCAGGTAAACTTCGAGATATTTTCCGTTGTGGCATCATAAAGGGATGACAGAAGAAAAAAATTTTACTGTCTGAAGTATTTCTATAAATCATATTTGAAGTGTTCTTTAGTGCTTGATTGGATATACTGAAGACCATACATGTTGTGCATCTCATAAAAAAAAATTCAAGGAGTGTGAGAGTTGCACAGCAGCAGAGCATGTGCATGTGACTCCAGTGTACACCACAGGGAATGTTGTTCTTTAGTAAGGAAAGGGCCCGGTTGGAGTTGCATGGGAGATTTGAAAAGCAGTTTTCTTTCTGTTAGTACAAGGCTTTATTCAAAACTTAATTTTAGAGGTTGTCGGAAGCTTATACCTTGAAATATTCTCTTCAGCAGTTCTAAAGTCTGGACTTCTGCCTGACTCAAGACAGACCTAGAAATCTGTGAATCCTCTATGGGTGATCTCTACCTGCTGGTACCGTAGTGGTTGTTGAAAGAACTCGTGTCTCCCAGCCAGTGCTTCCTCTGTGGCCTTCCTTTTCTTTCCCTGTGATAACTTCTGTGAGCATCTCTCTTTATTTTGCAAACAAAAAGAGAAGGCTTTTGGAAGTAATAATGTGTTGCTCCGTGAGCGCTGGTGTGGAGCTCACGTGCAAACCCATCAACCGCTGCAGCGCGTCTCATAGGGAACAGTGGAAGACCACAGCAGTGTATGGAAAACCTGACCTTTATTGAAGTTTAAGACTCTTAAAAGCGACAACTAAAGGGGGGAAAAAACTCCTAGGACCCCCCTTGCCTAAAAAACATCAACTTTCTTAAATATGAAAAACTACAACTCCTACGTAAAAATATTCCTATCAAAAAACTACGGCCAAAAATGAGGGCCTTCAGCACAGCTGTGGTCGGGAACGTCCCAGTGCCTGGCGTTGGCACTGGTCATGCATTCCCTGCCATGTGCTGCTAGCCCAGAGCGGGGCTGGAGCCGGAGAGACACGGGCGAGGGGAGAAGTGGACTGTCCTCCTCTTCCAAATGCCACATGTCCTTTGGCTCCTCTCTCTCGGCGCTGCCTTGCGCGCAGGGCGGTGCTGCAGACACAGCTCCATCAGGGCACGGTTGTCCCTGAGCAGCCGCAGCAGCTGCTGGCGGCAGCAGCGTCCCTGGCAGCGCTTCCCTGCAGGGGCTGAGGGGCTGCGGCACTTCTCCTGCAAGACACAGAACATGGAGGGCACGGGGATGAGCCCTGTGCCTCTGGCTTTGGCCTCTGCGCGGGAGACTCGCGCCTGGCCGGGCTGGGCCGGGGCTCCCTGGGGCTCAGGGTGGGCCCGACTGCTGCCCAGGGGCTGAGCCCCCTCTGCCTCGGGGCCTCGGGCCAAGGGCTGGGCAGGAGGCCCAGGAGCCCCGGGGCCTGCCCAGCTTTGCTGCCCAGGGCCAGCTCTCAGGCCTGGCCCGAGAGCACCTTGGCCCAAGGCTTGGTGGCTCCTGGCCCCACCTGCCTGAGCCCATCCCTCACCTCTCCCCAGCGTCTCCTGAGCCTCCTGCCCAGCCAGCGTGCCAGGAACATGCCACTTAGCAGCGTGTTCAGGGCTGAGCAGGTCCAAAAGAGCAGCTCCAGGCCATGCCAGGGGCTCGGCTCTGGGCCCGGGAGCTGCTGCTCCAGCTCCTCGGGAAGGACAGCGTCCCCTTCAAGACGGCTGGAAGGGTCGAGTCTTTCAGCCAGCAGCAGGGGCAAGGAGAGCTGCAGGAGCATGGAGAAGCCCCGGCCGGCCATCGTGCTGCTGTGGGCACGTTGCTGCCAGACGAGCTCAGCCCGCGCTCTGTCCACGGCCACGGGCTGGGGGCAGTTGCCAGCCACGGCGCTGGCCTCAAGGGCTGTGATGTCACAAAAGCATCCAATGCCTCGGCTTGCAAGAGCCTTCTGAGGTCATAGAGTCTGGCCTGGGACCCATCCCCAGCATGGCACCTGGGGCCAGGCACTGAGTGCCACGCCCAGGCTTTCCTTGAACACCTCTCCCCGACCTGGGGGTAGCCTATTCCAAAACCTAACCACCATTTCTGAGAAAAAAAGTCTTCTGAACGTCCAACCAAAACATGCCCTGGCACAGCTTACATCCCCTTTGTTTTGCATCTGGTCTCCCCTGTCCTTGCCCACCCGGCAGAAGTCTGGCACTGGCCTGCCGGCAGTAGAAGAGGCTGCGCCAATGAGCGCTGCTCAACTTTTCTGACATTCAGAGGGGCTCCTGTCCTTCTTCTTTCTCTCCTTCCGTTCAAGAAGAAAGCAGCAGCTCAGGAAAGACCTGCTGGCTCATGTCACAGACAGCTTGTACAAGAGGGAAGGTCAAGAAATAGACCGGGAAGAAGACCGAGGCTGGAAAGCAGATGATCTGTTCTGGAAGAGCTTTTCAGGAAGCAGAGCCTGGCCTTTGAAGATGCACTTGCAGCAGCACACGCAAGGCAGTTCTAGGACGTGGCTGCTGTGGCAGCAGGACAATGTCAAGGCCCCCTCCAGTCCCAGAGCCCTCTAAGCAGAGGGGAATGGAACTCCAATGCTGCAGAAGTTGTTTCTTAAGGGTAAGATATGATGTCCTCATAGAGATCAGTTGCAGAGGGAGAACGAGCACAGGCAGTCAGCTGATACAGGTCTGAAGTAATTTTGGCAGGTCTGCGACACAGATTTAGAGAACTCACCGATGTCTCTGTATCGTCTCAAGAGAAGTCATTGACACAGGAGTACAACAGACAGAGGGTTGGAACATCTTCCAGGGATATTGGCTGTTTGAGTTGGGATTTGGAGCACAGTCTGTGTTGGCCAAGATCCAGGAGTAGTGTTCAATAAAGTGTGTCCCTGCTTGAGGCTGCCCAGCAGCGGGAGGGATGCGCCCAGAGCTTGGTGCCAGCACCTGCTGGAGTAAGCATCACTGGCACAGGAGGGACACTGAGCCAGACACAGAGTCCAGTGGGAAGGATGGATCTGCCCAAGGCTGGGGCTGCATGCAGGGCACAGGGCCTCTGCCTTGGGACAATGGGGCCTCACCTGTGGGAGACATGCTGTGTTTGAAGCACTGTACCAGGAGAGGAGCAGGCTATGGAGCTCTGGGAAGCTGGATGGAGAGAGGCTGAGGGCTCTTGGTCTGTTCAGCTGGAGAAGAGGAAACTGAGGGGAGACCTCATTGTAGGTTTATATTTTTCTTAAAATCTGTAGCAACTTAAGGCCAAACTAATCCACAAAACCCTCAGGTGAAGGTTTTATACAAATCTGAACTGTCAGCATTACAAGACTATTCCCTCTGCAGTTCATCAGAGCAACTGCAGCAGGGCACAGGTGTTTTGTTAGACATTCTTGGAGCAGTGTGATATTCCAGTCCTAACCAAACAAAAACTTCAATGTCCTCTCATACCATGAGACCTGTTGTAATACCAAGCTTGGCTGAAAGCTTTCTTGCCGTGGAGTCAGTTTTGTTTAAAAATGGCACAGGGGCTTTCTTTTGTGTTTCAGTGTGGTGGTGGTAGTTGTGGTTTTTATGCAGTGAATGGATCAGAGAAAAGATAACTCCTGGACATCACCAAATCCTTTAAAAACCAACCAACCAAAAACACATCCAAAGCAGAAGACTTTTTCATCCGTCTAAGAAAGAGAATTAATTACTAACATACTCTAGGTATTTTAAGGTGAATTTTTTGTTTGCTTAAGCTGTGGCTGCAGTATCTGATGAAACAAGGTGTCATGTGGAAAATTGTTTCAGTAGTCTCAAATTGTAGAACCCATGTTTCAGCTAAACTACATACTTGGATGTAAATTTGGCAAAAGAGCATCAACAGAGGCTTTTGTGAATTTACTCTAACCACTGGCTGAAGGACAGCTGGCCAAATCTCATCTTTAAAATGATTTGGATGATGTTGATTGGGAAATGGAAGAGTTAAACCAATTGATTTCACCAGCGCTGTCCCTCAGTGGTGTCTGTCCTCTCTTACATTAAACCAGTAAAGCAGAATCATGCAATTTTTTATAACTTCTGGTTGAACAATAAAATGAACCTACAGAAGTAATTAATTCTTTCTAACCATCAATTTGAATTACAAATGACAATTACTTTAATGTTGCATTTTCTCTGATCTCTGTTATGAGTTTTCAGTCACTTCTGAGGTTCTACCCTTCTAACCCTCAGTAGTGGTTTCATTAACTCTCTTTACTCTGGCATAATGCTCTTTAATGCTTCAGTGTCAGTTCCTCTGAAACAGTATGAAGATCCAAACCTTTAGAAAAGAAAGAATTTGGAAGAAATAATCACCCCCTGTCTTGCAGGAATGGGAGGAAAAGCAGTATAGCAGATTTTTAGGCTTGTTTTAAGGAATTTCTGTCTAGAAAAGTAGTTCTCTAACGAGCAATTGAAGGAAGTCATTTTCCACCTATTTACTGTTGGGGGGTTTTTTTGAGACATCAGAAAACATGGGTAATGATGATAGTTGATGCTGGATTTAATTGGTACTTAGGCTGCAAAGCCTTCCTGGGAGTTTGTTCAACAAAGGCTGACACCCATTACGCTTAAGGAGAAGCTCCATTCATGCATTAAAAACTGATTAAGACAGAAAGGATAAAGAATAGGAAGAAATCATCAGTTTCCAAAGAGAAGAAGACAGTCATGAGCAGGGCAGGTTGGGATCTGCATTGTTCAGCACACATAGATGTGATCAGACAAGCATGTAAATAGTGAGGGTACTGTAGCTTTAGTAATTTCTAAAGCCTAGTGCAAAAGGTGGGAGAAGCCATGACCCTGAATGACAAGTTGATGAAATAGCAAGATTACAAAAATTCATTTGGACGTATGGAGTTCCTGTCATGTGAGAAGGGGCTGCATGTATGAGACTCACATTGGCCAGGAGCCATCTAAGAAGGGGGTCTGTGATAGGCCTGCACAATCTGCTCATGTTTCTTTGGAATATGAGAAAGTACTGGTTCAGGATGTTGTGAATTTGTAATTGCTTGCACAGCTAGTGCAAGCAATCACTTGCAACCACTGACACAGACAGCCCTTAAGCCATTCAATGTGTTGAAGCTTTTCCAGGCAGAGCCTGGCAAAAGAACTATTCTTGTCCCTCAGTGTTCAGAGCTAGACAGTATTTGGAAATAGGATATTTGGCTGCCTCAGTTTTTGTTTGACGTAGTACAATGATTTGTATTACTATAGTTAAAGATAGAAAAAAACGGCATTGAGGAATGGTTTGAGAAAGCCAAGATTTCTAGATGCCACAAATTATTTTGCATTTACTGTTCTTTTTTTTGCATCTGAATATAAAAAGATTTAGAGATTGAGTGGGCTGCAGTCTCTGGAAATCTATTTCAAATGTTTCCAAGGTTTAACACTCAAAAACTAAGAAACTCGAAGTTGCTTAGGGACAAGGTTGTCATTGGAGGTGTAGGGTGTAGACGTATGACAGCTTTGAAGAGAACAGAACATAATGCTTCTCTGAGAAACTGTAGACATGCCACTTGCAAAGGACCATATGTTGCATCTTTTACTCCTGCTGGTGAATTGCTGGTCACACATGAGTCACTTGAGATGGATTAACCGAGAGTTTTGTGGCAAAAAGATGGTGCAGTGTAATGCTGCCAGGAAAAATAAATCACACCAGTGCATAAAAGTAACTAATAAAGCAGCATAGCAGAGATCAATTACAGTACGAAGTGATTTTTGATGGTTTTGATAGAAAAACATTTTGGAAAGACAAATGGACAAGATAAGCCTGGCAAACACTGAGAATGGAAAATGCCATCTGGAAACAGAAAATGCAGCCATAAATTTTATAGCAACTGTATAAGGGAGATGGAAAATGCCTTCTAAGCCATGAACCTAGTGATGGAGAAGACAACACACACTCATATGCCCCTAGCTCTTGCAGGTTGCTTTTTAATCTAAGTTTCCAGTAGATGTTTTAATGTTCTTTCTGGCTCTGTTCTGTGCCCTTTGCATGAGGTGTTTTCTCATTGCTTCATGTGCAGTGAGAGCTCAGTCCAGAAGACAGGATACAGTTCCATTTTCCCCTTGAAACAGTGTTAGCACTCTGTTGTTTCTGTATTTTCTGTATTGTTTCATTTCTTCCTTTCAGTGCTCAGTGAATGGTTTTGAAATGATGGAGCCCAGGGATTGGACAGGTGCACTCTTTAGTCGGGAGAAAGGAGGCTCAGGGCTGACCTTATCACTCTCTACAACTCCCTGAAAGGAGGCTGTATCCAGGTGGGGGTCGGTCACTCCTCCCAGGCAATGAGTGACAGGATGAGAGGACACGGCCTCAAGCTGTGCCAGGGGAGGTTCAGGTTGGACATCAGGAGGAATTTCCTCACTGAAGGGGTCCTTAGACATTGGAAGGGGCTGCCCAGGGAGGTGATGGAATCCCTATCCCTTCAGGTGTTCAAGAACCAACTGGACATGGCACTCAGTGCTATGGCCTGGTTGACATGATGCTGTTAAGTCCAAGGCTGGAATGGATGATCTTGGAAGTCTTTTCCAACCTCAGTGCTTCTGTGATTTATGGATGTTAGTGACATGAATGCCACTGGATGTCTGTGTGTTAGACACTGCATCAGCTCTCCTCCTTGGGAGGCTGCAGTGACCATGTGAAGCTGAATTTTGCTGTAGTCGGTGCTTCAGTCTTTGCCAAACAGTGAAAAATGAGGAGTCCTGTGTGACCTAAATGAACTGGTGGTTGCTAAAAATGTCACAGCAGGTGATGTGTAACAGAACTAGCGTAAACTTCAAAGTGCTGATTTTTAAATGAGGGATGGGAAAGATGACAGAGAATAATAGTAAAGGACAGAGCAGATATGGACCCAAAGAAGGCAAGAGAGAGAGTAAGACAAAGAGAAAATGCCAGAGGAATAAGGATGATGAGAATGTGTCCCGGTGTAACAGGAAAAATTAGTTTTTATTTTTCTCTTGTCTTCCTCCATCCTACTTTTCATTAATTCAGCTTTTTTCTGATTTTCGTTCTTTTTTTTTTTGTTTTGCATTCAGTTCATATTCATTCTCTTACAACATTCACTTACCAAATCCCTTACCAAAATCCAAAACCCAGCTCCAGAAAATGCAAAGGTATCTCTGCAACTCCTGCATATGTCTTTTTATGGTTTAAAAGAAGTTTAAGATTGGTTTAAAATTAGTGAGGGTGATGAATAGGGACAATAGATATCAAAGTTCATGAGATCACTTTCCTGGGGACTGAACACCTAACCTTTATCTTCAAAATAGAGAAAGCTGCCTCTTTTGAGGAGCTAAACTCCCAGTTTTATAATTTGAACTGTGGGAAGAGCTCATCTGCAGAAGGGGTGATGTCTGCTCGAGATGTACGGGTCTTGATTTGTGTGTGCAGGCTCAGACATCAGAGCTTCCAAAAAAATAACCTTCTCAGAGTAATTCAGACTTTCCTAAATTAATTTAGTCATCTCTCTCCACAATGTAAAATGTTGTGTTGCTTAGTGAGTGTCTTTGGAATTTTTTATCACCTTTCCAAACAAAAGATGTGATAATCATGAGTGAGAGGGAAGAAATAACAGAAGAAAATCTCCTCAGATTAGATAATAATGAAGATTATATCTCCACAAACTAATAGGATTTCACCCAAGAATCTGAATAGAATGTGATAAATATAAAGTTAAAAAGTTAAGCTTTTCCACTGATTTCTAATGAGGTGTAAGAAACCTGTTCTTATAAAATATGATAAGTATTTTTGGTTCTGATGTTTCAAGGAACATCTTACATGTTAAAGTGTTTTAACCTGCATCAAAATGCAGCAATAAAAATATAGTTCCTAAACATTTCCCTTCCATGAGCTGTAATGATAAGTAAGAAATACTAACTGAATTACTTACAGGTCACTTTACAGCTGCCACTTATCTTGCATTATTTACTAGACTGTGAGGTAATAATTCCTCAGCACTGTTTGAAATGGTGCCCTATTACAGCAGTGTAGTTGGGGGAAATCCACATTAAAGCCTGTAATACATGTATGTTTTAAGAAACATGAAATAATTACGTGAAATAATTTGCATAGCATGACATAGCACCGCAGTATCAGCACGAGGATAAAATCAAGACACATATTTTAATAACCTACACACTAGATTGTACTGCCTCAAGCTTAAACACCTGAAGCAGAAAACACCACTTTGATTTAAGAGAAAATATTTCATAGACCTTGTGCTCCCCTATAATTTAAATGTTCAAAAAAGAAACATTTAGGGGGTTTACCACCTAATTTTCTCCCTGACTATAATGTGAGGCTGGCAGCATTTCTATTCTCCTATTGTTCCTTCTCCTGTTTTTGTTCCCATTAAATTATAAAAGTGGACTGCTTATGTATTTATGTAATAGGTTGCACGAAGGGGTCTCATCTGGATTGTAATACTAAACAATAAATCAAAATGACAAAACCAACCAATTTCTAAATGGCATGCACTTGGATACCTCCAACTTTGTATAAACACATGAAAGAAGACTTTTAAAGAGACCTGTCTAGAATATTATTACCAGATGCATGAAAGCAAGCGCATTTTTTGTGTATTGAAGCATCTGGAGGTTTCGCTATGAAGTCGGTTTTAAGAGTAGCTTCAGTAAAATCAAGTCTCAAGTGAGGAGACAGGAGTGCAGCTTTGGTAGTAGGAGAATGTGGTTATAAATGAAAATATATTTTAAACATGATCAGAGAGCTGATGGGAACAAAAGGCTAATGAACTATTAATAGGTACTGTAGGTTAATCAATTACGTGCTGTTATAAGCAACCTATTAAGCCTGTAGACACATTATCCATCTTTTTCCAAATGCTTGTGTCACTTATGGATGTGCTTGCAGTCATTAGTAATAAGTACTGTTCATATTTGCTTATAAAAGCAGTTAGTGCTTAGTATTTTATAAATTTCCATGGAAAAAACAACTTATTAATGCTTGTTACTCATCCCTTACCTGCACTGATTTCAGATAAGTTGTGCTTTAAATTGAGAAGTCCCAGGCTAAGTCCTGGATTCTGCCTAAATTGCTGAAGAATTCGTATTTTGTGACTGCAGGCAGGGTTTACAAAGATTAAAGGAAGTCCAGATAACACTATTATTAAAGGCTTCAGCCATAGCACTTCCTGCTCTCGATTGCTACCAGAAGCAAAGCTGTAACACTGAAGTGTTACACAAAGATAGGAAATAGGAAAATAAATGATGGTGTAGACAAACATTCATTGCAAACCAAGTGGATTAACTGACTTACAGGGTGGAACTGTTCTAGTATATTCCATCGGTGTTTTGCCTTTTACAAAGCTTGAACTTGTTCACTGACTGCTTTGTCCAGCAAACTTCCCTGTATTATTGAAAATACTTTTTCTTAAAATGTAAATATTATTTTCTCATTCAAATAGCTTGTGTTATATATTCTCATTTCCAAGGGAGTTCTCTTGGGCTCACCTTTGCTAGTGTTACCACTGGGGAAGTACTTTTACACTGGCCAAAATTTCAGTTAGTTGTCAGAGAGGCTCAGAAGACTGAAGGGGCAGTTTGTTTTTTCAGCTTTATTGGCAAAGTTGACTGCAGCTTCTGTTGGTGCTGGTTTGTATGTATCTGAGTATTCAACATTTTTACTGTTTCTATGGAGTACCAACTGATGGAAAGGAGGAAGTCATTCTGCCTTTTGGCAGGAGAGTTGCCTGCCTTCTCTCTTGAATACTAGGTCTTGCTTGTAATTAATTTAAAAATAACAACCCCAAGCCCTAAGACAAATCATCTGCTTTTACTTCTCTTAAGATATTGCAGCGTACATTCGAGTTGTTGAAGGGTTTGAACACTCACATGTTTATGCTTCAGAGTAGTAAGTCCTGGCACCTGCTGGGCTTTCTGCACACAGGCAAGTCCTGGTGGCACGATCAGTTCTGGAGCGTGACTACAGAGTGCAGTCAATCCACAACATTTGACACTCTTGGTTTCATTGGATAAGTATTTAAAATAATCTTGGAATGTTAATTAACACGTGCCTCATTGTTTCTAATACTGGAGATGCTGGTTACATTTCTGTCTTGAGACTATCAAAAGAAAATGATCTCATATAATACAGAAGTCGCTATTTAATAGGAATGGAAAAGGTTCATCATGTGCCTTCTCTCAAATCAGTGAGGTTTCATATTGAGAGGCATTTGCCTTTTTAATGGGTTTTCAAAAGTAATGTAAAATATGAGGTGAAGAGAGGAAAGCAGCACGGGTATCCTGAACTAAATTGTGAGTTAGTGAACCTGCCCCTGATACCGAAGCTAATTCTGGATGTTCTCAGATAAAGCGTATCCCTGTGGAGGTGGGGGAAGCGAAGAACGGATGGGTACGGGGCTCGCTGGTGTGGATGCGAGCAAGCATTCGGTATTCCCAGTCCAGCCTCGGCAGGAGCGGGCACGCCAAGAGGCTCACAGCCAAACACATCGCACTAGTGGGTGGTCGCTGAGAGCCGAGAGCTCCGCTGAGCCCAAGGCACGGCTCCGGTTTCACGCCTCAGGCAAATGGACGCCTCTGGGTGTGAGCGGCGGCGACACCGCTGCTCTCCCAGCCCCGCCGCACAGCGAACGGCAGCCGGCGGCAGCCGCCTCTGCCTCTCCAGGCTGGAGATCCTCCGCAGGCAGCCGCGGCCACGGCAGGGAAGGAGGGAGGGAGGCGCCGGCCCGGCCCCCGCCCCGGCGGCAGCGCGGCGGAGGGGCCCCGGCGCCGCTCCGTGTGCGAGCGAGAAGCAGGTGGCTCCCGCCGCATCCCCGCCCCGGCGCTGGGAGCGGCCCCCGCGCCAGCGCCGCTCCCCATTGGAGCCGGGCGCTGTCAGTCGGCGGGGGGCGAGTCCCGCTCCCCGGCAGGCTGCTCCCGAGGGCTGAGGCTGGAGCCGCGGCCGGTTGCGATGGGAAGCGGCGTCGGAGGGAAGAAAGTTTGCCACGCTCGGGCACTGGGCTGCCGGCGTCCGTGATGCCCGGGGCGGGGGGCGGTGCCTGAAGGCAGCGGGCAGCCGGGCGGCTGGCACGCCTCGCTGTCTGCTGTCGGCACTGCCATCGCAAAGTTTCAGCTATTTTCATGTACTCAAAGCCAGGATTCTAATTATCAGCCCTCCCCGCCCCCACCTCTCCTTCTAGGTAGGCGACAAGTATTTTTTTATTCTGTGGATTAGAGAACTTTTTGCTTGGAAATTTACTGACTTCGGAGTGGTCTCCGTTTCGGGGAAAGGGGGGAAAGGATTTCTTTTCATCGCAGCTTATTTTTGTTTTCTGGATCACAGGATTTTTGGAGCTATATGGAGGGATCTCAGGATGGTGTGCACCAGGAAAACCAAAACTTTAGTGTCCACTTGCGTGATTTTGAGTGGAATGACTAACATCGTCTGCCTGCTGTACGTGGGCTGGGTCACCAACTACATTGCCAGTGTTTACGTGAAAGTGCAGGAGCCGATCTCAGAAAAAAAGTTAGAAGAAGACAAAGGGGACACTTTAAGGATTATAGAAAGGCTGGACCATTTGGAAAATGTCATCAAGCAGCACATCCAAGGTACCACCTCACCCGCGCTTGCTCGCCCTCCTCTCCCCTCTCCGCCCGCCGCTTGCCGTGTGCAGCCTCCATCCGCTCCCGCTGTGTCGGCCGTGTGTGCGTGTGTCGCGTGTGTCGCGTGTGTCGCGTGTGTCGCGTGTGTCGCGTGTGTCGCTTGTGTCGCGTGTGTCGCGATCGGCTGAGCCACGGCCAGCCCGGAAGAGCCGGGGCTGCGCGGGGCGTGCGGGATCGCCGGGGGAACCCTCCCGGAGCCCGGCCGGGGAGCGGCGGAGCCGGGGGGGACCTGCGGGAGCCGCCCCCACCCGCGGGGCTCGGCCTGGGGCTGGAATAAACCTCAGCTCCCTGCCTGCCTCTGCCTTCCTCAAGTAGGGGTGCGTGGGGAGGGCTCGGTGCCGAGACCCGCTTCCCATCTTGCTGTTATTGTCTTTTTTTTTTAAAAAAAAAAAAATCTATTTGTTATTTTTCAAAATGGGTTGCTGCGAGTGGAATTCTTGTTCTCCTCCCCCTTTAAGCCTGACTCTGCTAATCCGTGCTGAGTCTCTGTGTTCCTTGGGGTGATGAAGGTTTTCCCGTAGTGCTGGGAGCCTCTTGGGGTTATAACTGGGGCAATCTCTTTGTGTAGTGCCTTTTAATTTGACCTCCTTCTAATGGATGCTATGGGAGAAGGGTTGAAGTGCGCAAGCAGTGGGAGAGAATAAGATTATTTCCTGTGAGTTTGGGATTTTACATGACTTTTTCTTTACTGGGGCATCTTTAGTGTCTTCCTTTATATTTTCATCATCTGCGTGGCATCATCGTGTCACTCTCTCAGCCTGCCAAGTGAATTGGGTGGTAAGGAGGCTTGAGGGAAGGTGAGAGCCTGTACAAAATCTAGAGGGACCTTCTTTCTCTGCTTCTGCATAACCTCCACTGAATGCTCAAACCCCAGTTCTAGTCTCTCCTAAATCTGAAAAAGAAGAATAGACCATGTGGTGAAGGATACCTATCACCAGTGCAAAAAATCTTGCTCACTTCCAGGCAGCTTTGACCAACTGGTCTTCTGGGAATATGAAGCCAGTGGAGCATGCAGGGTGGGTAATCCCAGATGAGTTGGGCTTCCCTGCTGGTCAATACACATAACTTTGTAGTGCTATTAAAGCCCAGTTACTTTGCTTTGACTTGTGTTAATATCTTTTTAAAGATGGCATATCATCATTCATTTTGTATATGCACTCGTTTCTCAGGTAGTCTTGTCATCTTGCTCAAGGGAGTAAAATGCTGCTTTTTATAATGTTTTTCTCCCCTTCTTCCCTGGAGAATGGGTTATAGCAGCTTCTTCAAGTTTTAAGTTCTATCATGCAGACCTTAAGTTTTTTTTGATTCCTGAAATGGATTTTTAAAAGGAAATGTATTCTTGTCTGTGTGCCAGTGGAGTGCACTGTGGAAGCATATATGAAGGCAGAGATTTTTCAGAAGACTCTGGCTAAGAGTGAGATACACAAAGTTAATTGACTTCCCTTATGAGGCTGGAGCATAACTCCTTCAGGTTTGTTGGTGTGAAACTCAAATAGCCTTGTTTATTTTCAAGGAAACTAACAACTATTTTCAAGGAAACTGACCACATTAGTGCCTTTGAGTAGCAGAGAAAAGGTACACTTAAATCAGGGGAGAGTATAGCATGGATTAGAGCATAAGCTTTTTTTTTGGTGACTATCCAAAAACCAAACCAGATGGTTTTTTCCTTAAACAGTGCTCATTTTAAAGTTGAAGAGGGTCTTTCAAAATCAACTAAGTGAACAGTTTGGTGATAAATACTCGAATATTAGGAGGTAAAAAAAAAAGCTTTACAAGCTTTTCATGCCTTATTGAAACTACTTAGTCTTAAAGATAAATAAATAAAATCACAGATCCTTAGCTCAAAGTGGATTTTCTGTACTTTTATTTGCCAAATAATTATTACTGGGGTTCTCACAGGAATTCCTGTGGCAGATACTGCAGAATAGGATGTTACTTTAATCAGATTTTGCTTAGAATTGCGAGATGCTGTGAATTCTGGGTCATGGTGCAAAAGTCACTGAAGTTACTGAAGGAAGTAACCCAAACTTGACTGCGTTTGATTTGAACTTGAAGGTCAGCTTAAAGAAATTATATGTTTGAGAGTTCTTGCCAGAAATTGAGCAAAGCAGCTGCTGTAGTGGTTCTAGACATGGTTATAAGGGTTATCTGCAGTTTGCCATTAAACTTTTCCTTGGACCAATTCTTTTTTGTGTTTGAGAGAGGTCTCAATAGCTCAGATGTTCTGCAATGCTGAACAGGCATGAAATTAGCAGGGGTAATAGAATTACATTCCATAGGATATCCTGCAAATGCCAGAGAGCTTTAGCTGCTGCATTTTACACACGGAGTTGAGCTAATATTTCATTTTAATTTGCTTTCTGATTGAATTGTTTGATTAGATGCCATCTGGGAATTCCTTTAGCATATAAATTGCAATCTTGTAATATTTTATCAAGTGTCCTGGAAATAAGACGTGCCTTCATATAAAACCCCTTTTAAAGTATGTATTTTTAAAAAGACGTTTTCGTGGCAAGAAAAGTGTCAGACTGAAAAGAGATTTCCAGATAAGAGAGGGAATCAAAGCCTGCATGCCTTGTGTTTGGAAAGAACGGTATGGACAGGGAAATCCCGGGCCACAGAAAGAAGAATCTTGTGGAGCTAAAGCTCGATGCTGAAACTTGAGCTGTCTGAAGCCTGGGAATCCTGAATTCTTGGCTTGTGGCCAGCCACAACTCACAAGATAGTTTTGGTCAAATGACTTTACCTTTTTGCAATGATGACGACCTGCAGGATTTTCTGTGGCAGTGTGTTGTGGGACTGTGATGTTAATTACATCTGAATGCTCCCCAGCATTCAGTACCAAGGAGATTCTCCTCCCCCCCAGCCCAAATCTTCAGTAGGAGGCACATGCTCCATGCTAGCAGACAGCCCACTGAGAGAAACTTTTAGTTCCCACCTCCTTTTGAGTTTGCAAACAGGACGGTGTCTTTTTTGAGATTAATTGTGTGTGTGTGTTTGTGTGGAAGAAACTGAGTAAAAGACCAGATGGGTGGCTTGATGCAAAATGCAGCCCTTTCCATGCCTGATGAAGGTGTGTGGCACATGGACTGTGTAGTAGCACTGAGCTTTATTCCCAGAGAGTATGCTTTAGAGGGCTGAGGTTAACGAGCGTCAAATGAGATAAAAAACTGTGTTCTGTTGAGTTCCCAAGCACCAAACTGGCTCAAAAACCCCCAAACACTCTCGCTTTATTAAAATCAATACAAGAGTGCTTCAGACAGATCACAACATATCCTTCATCTTAATAATGCATCATGCATTGGCTCTGACACCGAAAACTTGCCCTAAGTCGTATGTGCAGTTGGAAGAGCAGATGAGTGGGCAGGCTGCTCTTAATCCAATACTTTGTATGTGGCAATGTGAAAAAAACCAGCAAAAAGGGAGAAATTTATTGGTTTCCATAGCCTCACTTTAGGCCATCATAGTTCATAGTTTCATTTTCTTTAAAAAGCTAAGCTATGATTAAACCCATATCACTCAAAACACCTCTGCACATCATCCTGTCTGTCTTATTATGCAATGTCATTTTAGTATTTTTCAGCCTTCCTAGTTTTAATCAGATGATGTTTGTGTTCCAGAATTATCTTAAAAGATTATAGGCTATGAAATCTATGTCATGAACTTGCTTCCTTGCCCCCACCCCATTCTTCCTCTCAACCCCTTGGACCTAAACAGAATTACTAAACAGTTAAGACATAGCCTAGATCTAAATTGAAGTTGTAACACACAGTTCATTTCTGGACTAGCTGAATTCTTAGTTGAGGTCGATGGATGGTTACTAAGACATCTGTGTCCAACTGGGATTTTGCTTGTCCACCCTTGCAAGCTGCTGCATCTGTTCTTATCAGTGGAGTATCAGGCACTGTGTGGACTTACTTGGGAGAATTTGTGAGAGTTGTTTACATTATCTTTCATTCTGCTGCTTAGAATGATTTGCTGTGTGGATTTACTTGAGCTAATATTAGCTGTCCCACAGTTGGATATCTGATCACCCTCTGTGGTCAGCTGGGGGACAGAGAGGTCTCCAGTGTGTGATTCACTCAGTCCCTGGGTCAGGTGTTGGGGTGAAATGATTTGCTTTCAGAAGCTGCATATTTTGAGCTTGGGAACTAGGTCAACCCACATCCTTAATTTTAGCCTGGGAAAGGTTGGAGTAAGTAAATGTTGTGTTTCTTATCTGCCCTTTATTTCTTGAGCTCAAACAAAGAAGAATGTCTTCTGTCTTTTGCAGCCTGGCTAACTAACCCTAGCTGGGTTCTGTAAAGTCAGCTCAATAGGATTCAAATGGCCACTCCACCATGTCTCTTACCCCTGAGTTACTTTACACTGGGGAATAATTAATGGCTAAATCCCCCCAGCTTATTTCCCTCAAGCTCAAAAGCAATTAGGCATGTTTATCACTCACTGCAGCGTATTTATTCTACTGAGAAACAAATGAGCGCCAGGCAGCAGCCCTGGGAACACTCAGCTCTTGCTCCACTGCAGAGGGCTCTGTATTCCCTGTCTCTGTGCAAGCAGAGAGATCTGCTGTCCCAATGTAGCTAATTGCAATGGAAGCAACTCCTTGCATATGTAAGACAGGCAGGATTAATCCCATTATTTTTTCTCTTTAGGCTGTGACTTCTCAAGTCATTCTAGATGGCTGCATGTCAGTGCAGATTAATTGGAATTTAACTTTCATGTTCTGCCATGCTTAGGGATGAGTGCACTAAAGAAACCTTAATATAGTTATTTCAACTGGAAGACTTAATTTGCTGTAAATTTTCAAGCAATACTGGAGGTGTAGATATTTCAAGGACAATCTACTGAAGACTTACTGTTGTTGATTATGTTGACTACAACTTGACAGGATATTATTACTATTATTAAAACTAACCTTTTTGTGCTTTTAATATCTTTAGCTCCCTTCTAATTATATTCTTGGTGGTTCTTCCACTGAGGATTTATGTCACTGGGGTTAGGATGCAGTGGGCAAAACTGAGGAGTGGTAGTTTGGCCTTATTAAGGTAACTGGATTTCATTACTGGGTATTGAATGATTCCTTTCATGATTAAAGTTGTTTTTGTCAGAATGAGGTTTCTGGTCTTTTTTATTTTCCATTTTCCTGATTGTCGTCTAGATTGCTCTGTTTCTTCAGGTTTATACAATGGGAATGGCATGACAGATTTATTTGAGATTGGTTCTTTTGACAGAAACAAGAAAAGTTTTATTTGGCTACCGAGTGAGAATGAATGATAGCTTTGTAGTTGGGAAGGGAATTGACCTGGATTCTGTTTCCTTCGATCATGACAATTTCTGTAGTTCACATGAAAGCCTTCAGCAGAGGGTTCAAAAAATGAATCAGGAGCAGAGCTGTGACTTCCATGCCCTCCACAACTTCCCTCATTGCTAAGCTAGAAAAGTTTGCCTTTTTCTCTGAAAAAGTTCATTTTTGTTGACATTTGTTATCTCTGCATAATGGCACAGCCTCAGTGGAAGGAGGGGGGTTTTTAGTGCAGTGTTTGAGCAGATGATGTATGGGCTGAGCAGAGATGGAGAGAGCTGTTCTGCTTCGGGTCCTGCACTCAGCGCTTCATTTGTGCCACTCAGGTGTCACTTTGGGCAGTGTTGCTCAGGTTGGCACAAGCAGCCTGCAGCTGTGCAGGGGTTCCAGCTGAGGTCTTTCCTGCCAGCTTTTTATGCCCACTTTAGTACTAATGAGTGATTTTTATCTGTCTGACCAGAATAGAGATAAATACATCTGAAAAGAAACTTAAAGCAAGACCTAGGCACAGCTGCTGGGAATTGTGTGTAACGTGTGAGATCAGCTTGGTGCTGGGCTCTCGCTCTCCTGGGGCATCACGTGAAGCAGTTTTTGCCTCTCTCCACCTGACATTGCTCCCTTGCCTGTGCCAAGACACAGAAGCAGTTTGCTTTAATTCTGCGTTCAAAAGGAAGGTCTTGTCATCAATGTTACACTGTGAAAGTGTAGATAAGCTGTGGTGAGATGGGATAAGCTGATATTATCCCTCTGAATGTTAGAGACATGATGTGTAAAGAAAATCTATGGTGATTTAAAAAAGCAAATATTGGGCTCAGATCTTGAGACAGCGGTGGCAGTTGTGAAGATGGCTTAGGGCTTAGCTGCCTCCTGAGGGTGATGGGGGATCCTTGTTTGTCATTGGAACAGCCCAGGAACTTGATCATCAGCTATTAATGTGTGGAGTGTAGGAAGGGACACAATGGGACATGAATCCTCTGTAGCTGGTTAATGGCTGCCCTCATTTCTTGGAGCCATAAGATTATGTTGTCAGCCACACTTGGCCTGGAGATCAGAGACTGGGTGCTGTGGTCTCTTAGGAGTGTCCCCGAGTCCAGAGCAGTGAAGGAATTTACTGGTCCACAGTTAACAAAATTAACCAAGTTTAATTTCTGTCTAATGCAAAAGTGAAAACTAACTTCATATTGTGAAAACTAACTTCATTCCTCTGAGGCAAATCCTTCTTCATTCATCTGCTATATTATTTTCCTTTTAATCATCTCTGGAGATATCTTTCTGTGCTGCCCTTGGCCTTCCAGTGCTAGCTCTGTAGCCTCTTTAGAAACTTCTGGTCTCCTTCATTTTAGCAACTTGATAAACAGCTCAGTAACAAGCTGTTGGATTAGTGTGGACAAATACTCTGGATAGACACTGAAAATCTCAGGTATGTGAAACTTAATGCTTTGACTTCATGCTGCTGTTATCTATACCTAAATCTATTACACAGTTGTGCAATGCAGATGTGCTCCCTGTGCAACAACATTTTGTTTCTGTTTTCTCCACAAATTTTCTCTGCTCAACTGGTGTTTTGTAACTAAGGTGCTGTTTTTAACCTGATATCCTCTGTTTTCTGAGGGAAAGGCAGAGATGTTTAGGAGCTGAAACCATGGTGGCCATTATTACAGTTCTGCAGCATCTCTTTTACTTGGCTTTGAAAATTAACAAACAAGAAGATTCTAATTTCTGTTTTAGAATATGCAGGTGGAAGGTTCAAGCTGCTACCTCGTAGTGCTCTGCCTTTAAAATGCCAATGTGTCTTCTCAAGTCTGTGAGGGATTCTTACTATATTCGCTACTTAAATTGTGTTTTAAGCACATGAGATTTTTCAAATGTATTATTTCTATGACAACAAGGCTGTGGCAGCTGGCAGGAATCCCAGATGTCTTGTGATCAGTGCCAAATGAACGTGTAGTGGAACCCCTGACTCGGAGACCTTCATTTCCATGGATAAGGTGTGCAGGAGCAGGGCAGAGGAGAGGGATGGAGAGAACTGATATGGCCCCATTTTTACAGACTGCTGGTGGCAGGTTTGACTGGCTGCTGGAGTTTCTCAGAAGAATCAGACACAAGGTCCCTTCTCCCACAGGAAGAACGCAGGGAGTGTGTGAGTCCTGCAGCACACAAATGCTGGTGTGGTGCAGCAGCCACATCTGTTGTCCACTGACACAAATTTGAGGCTGACATGAGCCCTGAAGTATGAGATTGGAGAGCTCTCCCAACATGCATGTTATAATTAGCACATCCTAAATACCACACAATTGCCTAAATCTCTGCTTGTTCACTGAAAATTCAGGAGCTCGGTGACCTTGTGTTAGTGATGTCAGTAGGGGTGTGGAAATCCTGTTGTAGTTTTGGTTTTGACATTTCCTATCTCCTAAATCAAGCCCTGTATTTTTAATGTGAATGTTTGAATTCTCCTTTTATTAGAGCTGTCACAGGTGATCTCTGAGAAAATGGGATTTCTATAAGCAGCTTTCTGAAGAGTATAAGAAAAAGATAGTATTTCTGTGGCTTTTTTTCTTCATAGATAAATGATCATTCTAGTCTTCATTTTAGGGAGATAATATAGATTTTTAGACTTGCTCATATGTAATCTGAATCTAGCTAAAGATCTCTTTAATGAATCATCCAACTAATGCAGAGAATTACCTGTCCCTGCTTTCACAGTGGATTCAAATTCCTTTGAAGCTTTTCTTTCTGCGTCAAGTCATGACTTGCCAGAGGCTTTGCAAGAAGATTTGGCATGCTGGAGGTAAAAGTAAAACTGTCAGATAAACTTTTCAAGCACTGCAGACTCAGTGAGTCTGTACTCATCCATTACAGGATTATCATTGCAATGAAATTATGGTTGGAGAAAATGTCTTTTGGGATTTCTCTGTGCACAGAATAAAAAGGGCTTGCAGAACTGAGCACAGAATAATTTAAAAAATAACCTTGTTGTATATATTTCTCTTTCTCTGAGGTATTTATTATTTTACCAGCTGTATATGGAATGATCATATTATGCCAGCCTTTCCCTCTTCTACTTGTGCTAACAGGAATATTTTAAGTTGCTCAAGTGAAGGCTGTGGAAGTAGAATGCTGTAATTTCTCTGAAATTTCTGATTAGAAGACATGTTCACATTTAACAGTTTGGAGGATGAGGAGGGTCAAGGAGGAGAAAAGTACAGCAAAAGCTACAGGCTAGAATACCTGAATGTTTTATCCTTTTTTAGCTGATATGAAATTGCAGTTACTGAGTGGAAACTATGGAGTCTCCACTGGTGTTACTGAAACTGGTGAAACTGGTGCTAGCGAGTTTCCACGGAGTGGAAAGAAGCAATGCATCATTTTTGATTCTCTTCTTTTGCTTTCCTGTCACTCTCAAAACCAGTTTCACATCTAATAGATTGCTACAAATATTTGCTTGTTAATTAACCCCAAATCTAACATTCAAAACCTGAAGACTTCAGTCTATTTGATTTAGTTTATATGGATCTTTTAAAACATGTGTAGCACCTTTAATGCTTTAATGAAGTAAGAAATATATTTTTGCATACAGCCAGACTATCATAAGCAAAATACTGGGCCTGGAACCAAAATTGTGATGCTCTTGGTCTCCAATATTATAATTCTGTGTTGTTGTTGTTTTGATCCTGGTTTTTCAGAGTTAGAACTCTGTGACTTTACAACATGATGTCACCCATAAAGGATTATGACATCATTAAACTTAGATGTAAGTAGATGAAGTATTTCAAGATTCTGTTTAGCTAATGTTTTCATGTGGCTGTAACTGTTAGACATAAACCAGACTAACCAACAGTAACAAAACCCCAAACACAAGTTCCAAAGGGGTGTGTAAAGCTGTACACAATGCCAAGAAGACTGGTGAATTTAGGCACTAAAAGCAGCGAGAGCAGGAAAAGCTGTAACGAAATGACAGCAGAAGACTCGTGTTTGGATACATCATTCCCACTTGCTGCCATTGTAACAGGAATCCTTTTGATATAGAAATAGTTAGATCTCAGTGATTTATTGTTACACTTCCTAAAAGTGCAATTCTATCAACGCACATGAGTTTTCAGCACAGCTTATGCCTTTCTTACATAAAAAGACATAAAATTTGTTTAAAGCACCTTCACAGTGCTGATTCTACTACTCTCATTTAAGAACTGAGGCAAAATTTTGCATGCAAACGAATATGGAAATATTAAATACATCTAAAATAATTTCTATATGATATCTCTTTATAAATGTGTTTATATGCTTTTAATGGTTAAGCTAAGGATCCATATGTCTTATCTGGAAGGTGGGAAGGGGCTTCAGCATTGCCAGACAGGAGCTTACATGGAAGAGCCTGTAAATGGCAATGCAAGCACCAAAGCAAGAGCTTGGTTAGAGCACATGGGAGTGTGTTTGCAAAATATCTGTGTGGTGGCAGCAGGAGCAGGCTCCTGCAGCCTGGAAGTGCAAAGGATGGAAGTATTGCCCTGAAGCGTGTTGGAATCAGGTTTTCAGACAGTTGTCAGTGCTCCCTGCAGTAACTGAGTAATGGCTGGTGGCTAGGCTGATCCCTGCCCATTTTGTCTCTTTTCCTGGGTGATTGCAGATGCAGGTGGAATACTGGGTCCCAGAGTGAATGGGGAGCCACACTATTGATTTCTTGTTTGAAGAAATAAGCAGCTTTTTAGGTGGCAACTGTCAGCTCTAGAGGGTAGGATTTTAATCGCTCAGGCCTGGATTCTTTTTTTCTTAATTAAGCTGCTCTTGGAGAATTTCTACATTTATGACAGAGTAAAATTCCTTGTTATGAGGAAACCTGGAGACTCGAAAACACGTAAAAGGAAATTCAGTATTGTAATGGGGGAAACATTCCTTAGCTCCTTGCAGTAACAACATGTCAATATGGTTTTGTCTGCTTGACAATATGTAGGAAATGCCTTTGATTTTGGAAAATTGCATGTAATTTCTCAACATTTCTTTTGATTCTATTGATTAAAGCTTTTCTGCCTGCCTAGAGACATTAAATAGCAAACCATCTACTAAAAGTGGATTGGCAACATTCCTGAAAATTAACATTTGAAAAAAAAGTTTAGTCTAAATATATTTCAAAGACTGTTTCTATTTGTGTTCCGAGATGAAGAGGAAAACAAAAGCTTCTGTTATAGTCTGGCAAAAGGCTGCAATACCTGGTGAAATACCAGTATTGTCTTCACACTATGGGGAGGTGGCAGAAAAGCAGAGAGGTACCAGGAGATGTGGTGCAGAAGTGTCATTACAAACACTGTCCCACGTGGCTGTGTGTTTACCACCTGTATCCCTTTTCCAGGGATTGATGGATAATCAGCCTCTCAGCCCAAGGTACCCTCTGTGTGGCTGTCAGCAGGGAAATACCCAGATTGCAGTCACTAACTCGAGGGGTTAAGTGTAGGTTACGGAGTAATCTTCAAGCCCCAAGTTTTGCTAAAATAATGAGGTGGACAATACAAAACTGGGGTCATCATGGAGGGTGATTTTATTTTTTTGATTCTGCTTAGTTCTATTCACCAATGACTTTCTGATTATGGTGTCTTACAAAGAGCTTTGTGTGAGCAGCTTTTGGGGTGTGAGTGGCTGTCCTGAAGCTGAGAGCCTGCTCACAGAAATAAGAACTCTGGGTATGTTTGAAGTGTTGGCTCAAGCACAGGGAATGTTTCTTGGCAGGTTAAGACAAAAAGCTTGTGCATTTAACCTGGCTTTTGTGGCTCGTTTTGCCAGGTTAGAATGCCATGTAACTTCCTTAAAAATTTTGTTTATCTGTCTTAGGGAAGGAAGGAACAGAGAGGAAGAGTTACTCAATGCTCTGTGTGTAGGCACAGATTCAGTGGAAGATAATTCTGGATATTTGCTTCTCCACCAACTAACTATCATTCTAACTGTCCAGTTAAGACAAACTTTTAAGTAGTGAAGTCATCTGTAGAGACACTGCATTTACACCCTTTCTGTTGCTAAAAATGAGATACAAGGTTTTTATTTGAAAGTGAGAACACAGAAGTCCTGGGAGCAGCTGTTTTGTTGTAAGACTTTTTCCTTACATAAAAACCTTAAGATACTGATAGATATTAAATCATTTTTTTAGACTACATTCTTCCCACAGAAAGAATGTTAACAGAGAGCCCCTGGATTGTGTTCTCAGTCAATGTGATTCTACTCAAAGTTCTTGCTCTAAAATCTTATCTCTGTTGGACTCACATAAATTGCTGTGGTTCATACACCTGAGGAGCTGTGGGGCTTGCGAGGGAGCAGAGTGATCTGTGCAGAGCAGTATAAAACACAGGGACTCACTTTCTCTGTCCCCTCTGCTGCCCCAGAATTCTGCCCTGGATTACCCACAGCCCAGGTCAGGATCATGTAGGGGGGCTTTTCCTTGCCTCACATCCGTGGAATTACTTTTATCTTACCACTGTGTACGCCACCGGGTCTGAAGCATGAAGACAGGGTCCTGAAAGAAGAACCAAAGTATTCACTAGTGTAAAAGATAATGTAATTGTTATAGAAGTGATATAAAATACTGTGTCAAATTACAGGCAATGGCAAATATTAACCAATGTGTTCTCTGCTGCCTGTTTTTAAAACTCGTGCTGTTCTTTGTGTCAGTGTGTGCCATGGCATTGTCTGGCTGTTGTCACAATGAACGTGGTGCAGAGAATGGGAGTGATTTAGCCACCCTGACAACTTGTGACACTGCAAGGTATGACAGGAAAAAAATGATAAAACCACAATGTCGGATGTAGCAGTTTAGCTTTGCTACATTCAGCAAAGAAAAAAGGGTAATTTTACTTTCAAAAATATTTTTAATGTATCTCTTCTACTCTCTGTTCAATGTTTATGCTACACATTTATTAAGAGTGACTCTTTTACTCTCTGTTCAATGTTTATGCTACACATTTATTAAGAGTGACTTTGAATTTGCCTTTCTGCTGCTTGATGAGAACAGATGTTATTTTCTCCCAACTTCTTGACACCTGAAACTGTCAAAATTCCCCATGCTCATTCAATTATCATCCAACAAGCAGGATTTATTCCAGCAATTTACCTAGAAGGACCAATTCAACACAAGATACCCTTTTCACTGCTATTAAAATAAGCTTAAGAAGTCCTGTTTATTTCATTGGAATGAGTAGCTGTCTTTCAGATAGCAAAAATAAAAATAAAAATGCAGTTTTATGAAGTCACCTCAGACAGCAGGAGTAACACTGGCAGTAGAAGGCCCTGGCTGAAGGAATTTACACGTTTAAATTTCACGTCTTTCCGTTCCAGTGTCTTGCAGAAGTCTTGCACCCCCCTTAAGTGGACAGACATAATTTTCCTACAGATAAGTGTTGTGACTGATGTTTGAGACCTGAGCATGGTGCTTTGGCCACATTCCTTTGCCCAGCACTGAGCAGGATATGTGTTTTCAAGTCATCTCATGTCTAGTAGTGTTTTTGTTTTAACTTGCCTTTTCAGCTCCAAACCCAAAATGTGAACTAAAATGGCTTGACTAGAGATACAAAGGAGGTTGCAGTCAAGCAATTAGAATTTGGTTGAATATTTAAATAGTTTAAACCACTGCAGCAGTGCCATGTGGCAGGATGTGCTAAAGGGCCAGCGAAGAGCATGATGACCTTTTCCCCCATCCTTTTTTTTTTTTTTTCCTGTTAATTAACTCAATATCTTCTGTTTTCTAGGAGTGGTTTTCCCCCTCCTCTATTAACCTTACTATTTAAACCCTGTGCACCTGTATTGAAATAAATTTGGAGTTTCCAGGTGGTGGACTTTGGGAACTTGTAGATAAAAGTAGTTAGGAAAAGGTAAGTTAGGCTATGGGATGTCTGTTACAAATATGCAGGTGTTTCCCATCCCATGCTGCCTATCTCTTTGGAAGAGATTTTTGAAAACTAAGTAAATGCTGAAAAGGTCTGTGCTAAAGTCCGTAAGCAGCCAGATTTCAGTGAGTACTTATAATGCAAAATAACATTAAGGGGGAATGAAAATTCGTTTTTCTCTAGCAACTTGATTCACTTTACTAAAAAAGCATGGAAGGTAAGGTTAGTCTCCTTGTGTTCTGGTTATAACTTGTTTTCCAGAAGTCTGGAAGCTGCCAGTTGTCTAACATGCTTCCGTTCTACTTCCTGAAGAATGCCATTTTTTGAATGCCTGAGTCTTGGAGCCCCATATAGACTTGTAACAAAGGCTCTAAGGCCTGAATGCAAGTTATTTCCAGTTGTTCAGTGTATGTAACTTCTTGAATGACTTTGTTGATATATGTGTTTTAAATTGGCTCCTGATTATGGGGGTTTTTTTTGGATTATGACATGTTTTAGGTACTGCCTCTTACCTGACACAAAAAGTGCAGTCCAGTCATTAGACAGTGTGAGTAAAACCCTTCACATTAGAAATGATGACAAAACATGTGGCTGTCAGAGGAGCAGAATTTCAGTAAAATGGTTTTTGAAAACTTGTAAGTCCCATTTCTATAGGTCTCTTAGATATGTTTAGAATTTTTTTTCTGTAAGTTATTTTGGAGCCTCCACTTAATCTCCTTTAATGTGTGTTACCTTTCCAAGGAAAAAAAAATTAAATTGCTTGAGGCATACCTCAGAATTTTCCCACAGGGAACTGGAGGTAAAACACCAGCTAATAGAAATTCTGAGGAATTCACACAATACATTTTGGTTATTACGTAATTGCTTACAATTTTTACCAGTAATATTGGCATTAAAAGGAAGAATCAGATACCTACTGGGTTATCTCATAAGCTTTCTATTTTTTACTTCTGAATCTGAATTATTAAGAAAGCAATCCATCTACCTTTCTAGTAACTTTGGAATCTAGCAGTCAAATTGATGTAATCAGAGGTTAAAAACGTTGGAAATAACTATATCCATATAAGTCTTCTCCAGGTAATAGAGGGAGACACTGTAGGTAGTCTCTTGTGCCAGTTGAAAAGCTGCATTTATTAATATTTACTGTCAGACAGTGTGCATGGGAAAGAACACTCACCTGCTCCCAGGAATTTCCTGAACATGGCAAAATTTCAAAAGCACTTGCATTAACCCCAGAACTAAGTCCAAAGGAAAACTGGCATTATCTGCTCTTGTGCTCAGCGATCTGGTTTATTTAATCACGTCCTAGGTCCTTCCTAAGCTTTTGGGAAGAACTCCTGGGCAGAAATGGGAATATTTATTCTACTAATGTGACTGCAACATCCTGGTATGAACTGCAGTGTGTTTCCTTTTCCATCCGCTAAACTGAATTCTGATTGCAGATGGACGAGAAACTGGGACACAGCAAAATTAGCAGCAGTATTAGTAAATGAGACAGAAAGGGTACTTTGCTATTTCCAGATATTGTGCAGAGGATCATCTGAGCTGACTGTCCATTTTGCTCAGCTTGATGGGATCACATGGGCTTTCAACGAGGAAGTACAGCAGCTGTTGGAATCCAGCATCTCTGGGAATGGGATGGTGAAACATTGAGCTGGGTCTTCAGCGCTCCAGTCTTAGTTTCAGGAGCCAGCTGTCCCATTTGCAAGGATCAGAGAATGTAAAAATAAGTGAAAACTAGATGGAAAATTGCCAGGTTGCACGTGCACACTTGCAGTGCTTGGGTGCCTCAGTCAGTGGAAAGGGGTGTGCTTTTGACAGGTTTTGGGCTTAATTATGACAAGCTTGGAAATGTCAAAATATACACCATCCCAGTGGGACAGATAAAGTTTTCAATGTTTGAATTCATGGAGGACAATTTCTGTCACTATCTGAAGACTTTTTCCTGTTTACTCAGCCCGTGTGGTATCCTCCTATAAGAAATCAGCATTTTACAGCTGAGGGTGGCATTTTTGCATTCTTTAGAGCACTGACTTCACCACTTCAGTTAGCCAGTTGATTTTTACACAATCACTTGCCCTTCTACAGGAACTCGAACTTGGAAACAAATTGTCAGTAATGTTTTTTGCCACTGAGCAGCAGAAGGTAAGAATGTCAGAAAGACCTGCTGATGGCCAAGCTGCAGAGAAGAATTTTGGTGTATTATTCCCTGACATCTGTGTTTTCCAACTGTTCTTAAATTAAAGTCAGCTTTACAAGGTATAAGATATTCTCAGTGTAGTGAGCACTGTCTTCACTCTGTGTTAAGGTGCAAATACAGGACCCTGAGCCAGCCTGGAGGGGAATTGTGACATCTATCTGGATTCGCAGTCCTTAGTTTGCAGAATGCTCTCCCAGATTTCCATTTGGACCTCCACAGCCATTGCAGCAGGATCATTATTGCTAATGGGATGATCAGTTACAGGAAAGATGAGAGTCTGGTGAAAGCCTGCCTGCTGGAATAGCTGAGATCCAGAGTCATTCTTGCAATGAATGGTCCTGCCTCCTCTGGATATTACTGGTGGCTGTTCCACCAGCAGGTGGGGATGATTTTTCTTCCATTCTGGCACAGGTGACACGTTGAGCTTGCTGAGCTGATTATTATCCCTAAACAAAAGCTTCAGTGTTTACTCTTCTAGAAGGAGGCTTGTCAAATTCAATCAGTCATTATATTTACATGGCAAATGGTTTTTGGGATATATTGTAATCAGCCTGTGTATGCATATTTTTCTGAAACAAAGCACAGAAACTTGACACTGTTTGGGGCCCTCTGCAATAAACAGAATGGCTAAAAGAGTGTTTGCAGCAGGAAGATAAATGTTGTTACATTTTTAATAAGTGCATTTTTTTTCTTCCATAATGGAAATTCTTTTGCTGTTTTTGTTGGGAATCTCCTTTGTCAGAGGACATACTTATCTCCTCTTGTTTAGGCTCAATTTATATGCTAACTGCTTTGGTAAAATGCCAGGTGACCTTGTGACAATTTTGTACACATTTGGACTGGGGCCCTTGTCGTGTTTGTTTCTGTCACTAGTTTGGGTGAAGTTCCTTTTCTTGCTTTGCACTGCACAGGGAATACTACCTTATACTTTTCAATTCGTAAAGAAGAAACAAAGATGTGCAAGGAAGGCACTGTGTTTCTTTTTGGGAACAGATTTTTGTGGTGCAGAGGTAGTTTCAATCCACCTTTTGAAACTGTGTGCTATTTCAAGGTGTCAGAGCAGGCACATTTGCAGGGTTACCATGTCCTGTTCAGGAAGCAAAAAGTAAAATTGTGCAGTTTGGCCTAGCAAGGGAAACTGATAGTCCATCAGTTTTTGGTACTGTCAGCTCTGTCCTTTGTATTACTTTGGCAAAATTTCAGCTAGCAGGCTTTTGTAGAGTTATGGATTGTCTTGACAATGACTGAAACTTGTAAAAAAAATCTTATTTCATTTGGTGACTACAGAATGATTGCTTTGTAAAGCATATATTTTCTGTGGTTTTCTGTAATGTGATTTAGTGCTGTAGCAAATGTTTTATGCCTTGTTAGGAGAACTTCCCTGAAGGAAATCTGAAAATTCACTGTAGAGGCACCAAAGCCATTAAGAACTGTAGCAGTACTGTACATGAACAAGCATTCCTGTTCATTATGGTGAGCTGAAAATTTCACAATAAAACCCATTTTAATTCATGCCTTAGTAAGAACTGCCTAGCAACTTATTGACAGAAGGCAATTGTTTTTCTTTTAAATTTTCACTTTCATGAAATTCTTTACACATAGATTACAAAAAAACCCCCAAACAACCAAACCAAACCCCAAACCAATGTAATCACTTAAATCTTTCCCTAGAAGAACAATAAAGACAATTCTGCTAGGTAACCAGGAATATTTTGTAAATTACTACAAGCTTTAAACACAACACTGTAGGAAACTGCAGTTTAAAAATTCTTGATTTTAGCATTAATTGGATAGAGTAATGGCAGCTATGAGGGATATAAATAGAAATTCTTATGTATAAATACAAAACCTCTGAAACCCCACGTTAGCCAATTTTTTAAGGAATGTCTGATCTTAATGTGTATTATTGATTGGTTTTCCAACCCAG
This sequence comes from Falcunculus frontatus, assembly GCA_013398115.1. NCBI lineage: Eukaryota > Metazoa > Chordata > Aves > Passeriformes > Falcunculus > Falcunculus frontatus. The sequence goes on from VZRV01002982.1 coordinate 1,358,344, forward strand.
AAGCTCTGTTTAATTATTAATACGTCTCTCTCCAGGAATCTCCAATTTCTAGTGTATGTTTAAAAGCAAAACTTCTTCCCTTCCTCCCCGTGCGTCTGAGAGCCCTGAAACACTGACCCTTGTGCCTTTGCCTGACTAAGATGGTGTTTGCTCAGAGCTGCAGTACACCCTACAGAAGAGCTGGGTTGCCATTTACTCTGTTAATATCTTAATTTCATTAAGCTTGTGCTAATGGCCTCAGAGCCGTGAACACTTTCCTTCTAATGGAATGTTTCGAGCTATTGATTCTTCAGCTGACTTTATTGCAGGCCTTAAGGTACAAACAAAGTCAGAGGGGCCAGCTCTTTGTTCTGCAGATATACTCCAGGAGTGCTTCTGTACAGTTCAGAAAAAGTATTCCAGATCAAGCTGCCCACCCCTAAGTTTCACTGAGTTTTAGGTGCTCAGGTATTTTAATAAACAGGCTTTACTGAGACAGGAGTTTAATTAATGGAAATGCACATTCTGTACATCCATTTCCTCTTCCACACACAGATTTTCCCATAATGACTCTCTAGAATAGAAGCATCCAAGATTTGCATGTGTGATTTTTTTTGATCTCGAGAATGTATGCTGCCTTAGATTAACCTCCCAACTGCCTTCTAGAAGTTACTTAATTTTTTTTTTCCTCGTATTGGAGCTGGAAGTTTTCCAGACAAAATATTTTTTTTTTGAATTGCACAGTACTTTTCTCTTTCCTTAATCCTAATGACTCCTGCAATCCTACTGGCTCGGTCAGTAAAGCCATAGTCAGCATGAGTGACACTAGGATAATCTGCTTCACTATGCATTTTGATAGAAATTAATTCCACTCTGACCCTGTTGTTTTTCCAGACCAATCTGTAGTCTGTTCCTTGACCAGTTTTTGAAAGCTATGGCTGGAGCAGTTACTGTTGAGTTTTTATGAGTACAGGAAAGCCCAAGTGGTTTATTCTGTATATTCCAGATTGTTGTGAACGTGTAGTATTTTCTTCTTACAAGTTTTTTTGTTTTCCTCAGTCATATAAGAGTAAGAAAATGTGTGTGCAGAACATTAAAATTTATTATGGCAGTCGAATTGATGAGTTCAGCATATCCCTGTGTGCCAGTTAAAATGGAGAGGGCAAATGTTAGTTATTCACCTTAGGAAAAATGCATTTATTCCCTTGCAAAAACGTCCAAGGTAAACTTTGAAAAATATGTTTATGAAACAACCATCATGAGAGAGAATTTCAGGGCAGCTTTTCTGTATCCTTATTTACTTGTGCAGCTGAGAGGAAGAAGGGGGAAGCAAAACCCCCTCACAAATGTATTTGTACAAGAAAACAGAAAAAAACATATACTAGAAGCTTGCTTTCTTCCTACTACATTTACTGATTCAATAGTTTTACTGTAATAACTTTTAGAATTTTGCCTGAGGTTTTTCAATTGATCACAACTTAAGGGAAAAAATAAATCCACACCAAATCCACAAACTTGGCCAAGAGTCTGCTCCTTTCTTTGACTTGACGAAGGGTAGGATTTATTTTAAAAGGTATTCTTGGCCTGGGCTTGACTTCTGAAGTGAACTTCTGGTGCCTTAAATGCATGTGGTAGGGTCACTGTTTGTAGCTTGGGAATGGTGCAGAGAGCAGTGTTCTGGGCATGTGTAGTGGCTTAGTTGGCATTTCTTACCTTCTGTGAGATAGGAGATTTTGGAGGAATGCAAAGCAGGCTCAAAACTTAAATAATATGAGAGTTTATTACTAACAGAATTAAGAGTAAAAAGAAATAATAAGAAATTAAAACAAAACCCCTTTTTCTCCAGCACCTCCCCCTCTTATCCAACTCACACAAAGGATAATAAAGCATGAATCTTGGTCAGCATTTGCAGTTCTTAAAAGTCTCTCTACTATTTAAGGAAATAGAGGTCTCTTCTTTGTCTTGTGGTTTCCCAAACTGCACCAGCAACAGCCCTGCCCGAAAATCTGCCGCCGTAAAAAAATCTCGCCCATGGAAAGAAATCACAGTCTCTTCCATNAGAAAACCAGTTTGTGATATTACAGTTTTTACCACGGTCTGTAGAAAGCAGTTTTAAGCTGCATGAGAAAGGTGAGACTCCACCCTCTTTTCCCTGCCGCCATCTCCAGCTTCACTCACTTTCTCTTTCTCTCTGACCCTGAAGACACCATGATGATGAATAGCCTTTGTTGTTTGAGCTTTACGCTGGAGAAAGCCTCGCTCCCTTTATGCTGCTGGTTACCTGATGTTATTTTACCGTTCAGTATAGGCTGAGATGGTTGCAGAAAGTTCCATCAGCTCTCACTGGGTCTGTGTGGGCCACGTGGGGGCTGGGGGGGTTCCTCAGCAGCCGCTCTGGGAGGTCTCGGCTCTGCAGCCGTTGTGGTTGTTCCTCAGCTGCCCGTGGCTCTCAGGGGCTCTCCCAGGGCTGGGGCCCATATTCCCCCTGCTCCCCATGGGAAGGCTCAAACCCCAAAAGGGAACTTCCTGTGTCTCCACAGGGCTTAAATATGTAAATTTCAATAAGCGCTACTGGTTGAAAGATCTCTCCATCAACTCAGGTTCAATCCAGGACAGCATGACATGCATTTAACATTTCTTCCTTTACTGGTTATGTGCATGAGGTTCAGGAGGATTTGCTGTTGCAGGCAAGTGTTAAGATCATCAGAAAGCAAACTGAGTAATTATCTCAATTTCTATATCTTACGGTGTTGTCTAGAAATAGGAAAGAGGAAGACAAGGAGGTCTCAGTGTTGCAGAGGGTCTCCTGTTCTTCTGTAGTCTCTTACATTTCTTCCTGAAAGCTTCTGTGAGACTGAAACCTGCCATAGAGCAAAGTTTTGTAATAATACTCCAGTGACAATTAAATGTCCTTGTGTCTTTTGCTAATTCCTTGTACAGGTCTGCTGAATGCTGCCCTAAATGGCTGGATTTTGCATGAAAGCATAGAAGATGGGAAAAAGTAATAGAAATGACAAAAAATCATTTATTGCTTTCAAAGAAACGAAAAAGCAAGACCTTAATTTTTAAAGGAAGTGTATTTTTAAACTTAACTGTTTCAAATTAATTCTAATACCATTTTGATTGGCAGTTTAGGTGACTTTGTGTCTCAATAACATTTAAATATTTTGTTTCACTTGGGTAACTACCTTGCATGATAATTTAAAAATTGCTCATATTAAATCAGTGCTTTACAGGAACTCTTCTGAAGCAGCAAGAATCTTTCTTCTGCAGAACGAAAAGGAGCAGAACCATGCAGAAAGTGGTTACTTTTCAAAAAGATGTTCATAGGTCTAGTGTGAGCTCTGCTTAACTTTCTTCCTGCTCAGAGATGCCTTTGTTCATAATAGAAAAGGACTCTGCACTGTATTAATGTTTTGCCTTAAACCTTGAGCAGCACTCTGGTTTTCACTTCCTTTCTCTATTGTGACCATTACAGAGAGTGGGAGAAGGATTTAGCTGATGGAAAGTTTGTGTCAAGACTCCCTGTAAAGGAAGATGCTCAAGTCAACCCAGTCTAGAAGCCTTTACATTTCTCCATGAAAGCACCTGCTTCTCTCCACAAACAGTAGAGGGACTGAAGCTTAATAACCCTCATGCAGATCCCTGCTGTAAAAGGAGCTTAAGCTGACTCACCCACATGTAGATATCCACTTTGTAAGTGTTTACTGCCAGATGAGATCAACCCCACTTTAAAGGTTTGTCAGTCTAAATCTCTTGAAATCAATAGAGTTAATTATGTGAGTGAGGTTGGCCAGTTTTAAGCTATGTCTTTTAGCAAGCAAAGAAAGCTTGTTTTTTTCTTCTCTGCTAAACCAATATTTTGTTGTGTGTCATGTTAGACATTAGCTCCTCTTATGAGGTGCTGTAGCCCTTTTAGGTTGGCTAGATCAGTCATATATGAGGTGTACTGTTAAAATAAATGCAGTCCCAGGATGTTTATCTCAGTATTTGAGCATGAATATCATTGTCTGTTGTATTTGTGAATATATGTATAAATGCATTGTCACACTGGCTCTTTGTTCTAGTTGCATCTATAATAATCCCTTATTTCACTGCTAGTTAAATCTTCATTGTACTGAGCCTTTTACTTGGGATACTCAGGCTCATTTAAATAAAACAGTAGACTTAGGATGTATTGTGCACAGTTGTAGCAATGCTGCAGAATCTCAACCAGAAACTAATACCTAAGACAGCAGGCTAGTAAGCAAACAAGGTATTTCTGTGCAGACTGGAGATCTTAAGTTATATATACAAACCTAGTAAATTATTTCTGCTGCAATTTGGGAATTTTGAGCGACAAGCCATTTATGAGTACTAAAAACCAATTTATAGTAATGCTTCAGTTTTAGCTTTTCCTTTAGGCTGCTGCTTCCACTGGGGACTGGGAATATGAGACTGGGTTCTTTTGTTTTGTGCAGATTTCAGTGCAGCATCACAGCGATAATATCATGTGTGAGGCACAATTTCTCACTTTGTTTTCTTTTTTCTTCTTTATCCCGAAGTATTAGAGTAGTGCCAGGGTCACCTCAACATGCTCTGTTACAAGCTTGCAGTTAGGTTACAGCTTAGCTTAAATAAAAATCCCAGTATTATAAAGAAGCAGTCATGGACAGGAAGGATTTGTTGTGTTTTGTCCTTTATTGTGGAAGTTACAAGAACAGGAAGGTTTTTCCCTGTGGTACAGCAGGACCTGCTGCACTTTGTGGCTTGGAGATGAAGGGCACTTCCCAAACCAAGGGGTAGTTTCTCCTGGTGAAGAAATTACCTTCTCTGATAAGAGTGGGAAAAGTGAAAATGGAAAGCACAAGGGATGGAGACCCTTGGCTTCAGTGGGAAGTGGATGTTGGCTGTTATGGGTATCCTCGGTGCAATTTGGGTGGTTGCCAGCCTCTGTTTATGTAACAGGAAAAGGAAGCCACACACTCTGAAAACAATTTAATTAGACTTGGGTCTCGAGGGCTACTGGTCTGGTGGCTTTCACAAACACTAAAGCATTTATTCATTCCATTAAAAAGTGAAAGCAGGGAAAATAATAAAATCGGGAGGAAAAAGAATACTTTTAAATGCTGCCAGTTAGAAGGAATTTGTAATGTAAAGGTTATGGAATGTGTTGATTTTTAAAGGCTTTATCTAAAGTCCAAGATGTGTAAAAAAAATGTTGAAGTATGAAGTGTTTCACGGGTAACCTGAACCTCTCTTAAGGCCGTTTTAATATTTTGTGTGTCACCCCTTATCCATTGGAGATCCAAAAGGGCATCTGTTGTTCAAGCCAGTGCCATATGCCAGCAATTGAATGTGCATATTGGTTTTTAAGAAGGATAAACCCCCACAAAACAGTGATGAACTAGAAGCAGCTGATGCCCTGTGATAGCATAGTTTAAAATTCTTTAAATAGTCTCCAGCTCCCTCGAGATCAAGTGAAAAATAAATTTGAGTCTACATAGCTGAGGATGTGTTCTGCTCAGTGTACAAGGTACCAAAGGCTGTGCTGCTCTGGACTAACCAGACCCACCCTCATCTGGACATCAGCTTTGCTTTGTGCTGTACCAGCCCCTTCAGAGCCAGTTTGGGCTTCTCTGTGCTGGGTTTAAATACTCATTTAAAATCAGTGCAGTCCAGGAAGGGTGGTTCTGGTAGTCACAGTGCTAGGCTGCAATTTGGAAAGCCTGGGTTTAATGCAGTTCCATGGGTATATATGTGTTTTTCATCTGCAGACAAAACAACCTAATGAGCTGGACTGGGTAATGACAAGATGAATATAAATAGCCCCGTGCTTTAGAATAGCATAATGTTATGCACAGTTGCCCACTGGTTGTCACAACTTGTTACCTGCCTTGGCAATGTCACGTAACAGGTTTGGATGTGTTTATGACAGGAGAGAGTCTGAAGGTCATGCAGGTCTCACCTCAGTGCTTTTTAATTAAATATTTACCTTTCATGTTTTTCTTCTTATTTCCCTGAGGATACCTTTTAAAGTTTTTTTCTGCATCAAATTAATTTTATTCAGTATATTTATTTACTTCTAGAATGGCTCGGCATAAAAAGGAAAGATTCAAGACAAAAAAAAAAAAGAAAGCAAGCAGCAGATTCTGGCACATTGTGCACCTTGAAGTTAAATGGACACATAATTTGGGGCATCAGGCAAACTAAAGCTGTTTGGTTCCATCTACTTAGTTCTGGTTGTATATAAAGAGTTAAACAGTTGCTGCTCATTATATGTAAGATACTAATTAGGGTGCTTAAACTGTGTGAAACAAAATATGGTATGTGAACTCACAAAGGAGATTTTTCTGGTTATAGGATTCATTCATTATTGGCTAAAAATATTTAACTTATTGACATCACAAAATGAATTAATACAAATTAACTTTTAGTCTCTTTTATGATCTTTTTATATGTGGCGACAGAGCAGGTGATTGTCCAGTGGTTGCCATCAAAAGTTCAGTCTAAAATTTTGTTAGTTTGCAGCCTTTGACATTTTTTTTCTTTGGCAGAGAATTAGTTCAGTCCATGGTGTTCCAAACTCTTAATGCCATTAGATCAATCATGATGGTTAGGAATTAACTATATTGTTTAATTCTACTTTTGATAAGGAGCATTTGTTGAATTTCTTGGTTTGGCAGGGCTAGAAGAGCACAGACTCTTTCTGAGCTCTGGGTGGAAGAAAGTGGTAGTAAAAGGTTTTTAGTCCAGAAATACACAATGCCCTTTGCATATGGCATTAAGGAAGAATAGCTGCTCTTCAGCTGTGTGGTCATACATGACAGAATAAAATTGTCCCAAAATGTGACAGGGAGTCCTGAGAGTATTGTGATACAAGTAAACAGTTTGTGTTAAGAAATTAATCTGCACAGTTGGGGCTTTTCTAGGAAAATCTTGTTGAATTGCCAAATTTGGGTAGTCATTTCAAGGCAACAGCTATTTCTAGTTAGTTTGAGGCTGGCAACTGCAGTTGTCTGGGACTTTCCAAGAGCTGCTTATCACCAAGTGTTTTACCTTCTGCCAGCCATAAAAGTTGTTATTGAAATGAAAGATGTTACCAAGATTCATCAGGAGATTTACAGGGCTCTGACTTTATTGAATTTCTCACCTCAGACAGACAATGACCGATGTACTGACCTTGTCTCGGGGGATTTTCTGTAGATTAATGTCTTCTGCACTTTTTCTCTTGCTTTTGTTCTTCACCCTTCCAGTAAGTCCTGCTGGCTAACTGTCAGTGCCTGGAGATATTCGTGCATGATAAGCCCTTGAGATTTTTATCCCAGCAACACCTGAAAAACAAGTACGGATTCTGAGTTTCCAGCTGATGTTCAAAAATAATGAATGCCCCTATGGACAAAGTAAAAGCAGTGCTAGCTTGAAACCTTTCCAGACCACTCACTTAATTAAACAAACAATCTGCTTGCACCTGCAAGAAGGTATGAACTAAGAAAATCAGGTTTATTTTGATGCTACAGTTTTGGCAAACTGTAAAATCAAATCCTTCCCATTTCCAGATCAGGCTTGGGAAGGAAGTGGCTTCTCTAAGGAAATAATTCAAAGCCTGAGAGATGTGACTATTTTTCTGGTATTGATTATTAATGAAGTCAAGGGGAAGAAAGGTATGACTACATATGTTTTTTAAAGGAAATTTGCAAAATGTCACCGTTATTCTTACTAACTGAACTGGCACTCTTCTTCTGGCAGCTAAGACTGTCTGCACAAAAATAAAACCTGGGTTCTAATCTTGCTTGTAATAAAACAAATGTCCCCAGTTAGTGTCTGCCAATATTTGGTGTTGCTAGAGTGCAAATCAGTTAAATCTCTACACGTTGCAATATCTAGATCAGTATCTAAGGCTCCAGGCTATTACTTTAATAACAACCAGGACTTAGCAAAGACAGTTTTCTTTGAGCCCTGCATTTTCCTGTCTTTGTACGTGGTCTTCTTAAGAGTCTGGTCTTGCAAATCTTGCAATTAAAGTATCACTATCCCCAAAGACTGATCTTTTAATTTGTAGTTTTAAAGCAGTCTCTTTTCATGAAGTAAAAGGAAATTGCATATAAATATGAGTACCTTTTGTATGGCTGGGACGTTGTACAACACTAAACCTAACAAATGCTTCCTGTTGTATAGACTACATGAATATTTTATTTATGAACATTCAAAACAGAATGATCTTGAATTTATTAAGCAGTGAACAATTAAAAGAAATAATTGCAGATTAAATGTAGGTGAAGTGATTTGAATTGTAAAGTAGAAAAAAGAAATTCAAGGTAGTATAAAGTTCAAGTTGAGGATCCCTTCCTGTCATATGTATACATTGAATTTGGGAGCATAAGTTCATGTTAAGTCACATGCTAATTAAGGCTGGCATTATACTGTCCTGCCTGGCATCTCTGAATAATTAATGGGGGGAAAAAAGAATTGTACAGCAGATCTTTGGTTTGGAATTCCCTAAATTTAAATATCTACTTCTGGATATATCACTGTACATTCCACTTCCTCAGTCTTCTTACAAATCCTCTTACATCTGGTCATCACCATGTAAAATTTGTATTTTCACATAACCATACTCTACAGCCAATAGAGTGAAACTCTCTTAAATTTAAATGCTTAGGAAATAGTTTTGTTTGGGCTGGGAACCCCAGAGTAAATTGAAGGGGGAAATTAGAAAATTAAGTTGTCTATATTGTATAACATTAGTCCATGGAATTGTTCTAAATTTTACTGTGAGTGCTGAAAATTGTTATCCAAAGCATGTTAATGTATAGGTGTACACATATTTTTTCGATTGTGATGGCATCAGGTGGGACCTTTCTGGAAGCAGCCCAGCCTGGTGGGGAAATGGATCTGGGATGTGAGAGTCTGTCCCTGACACAGCTCTGGAGTAGGGAATGTGAAGGCTCCTCTTCCTGCTTTGGGTAGTCGTGATTCAAACCTCCAGGACTAATCCACCTCTCAGTGGGAGATTTTTCTCAGCTGCAGTCCAGCTTCAAATCTTACTATATCAAAAGTAAACTCGGAATCTCAGCAAAAGAGGCTGGGAAGTGAAGCATCCTCCTCATCTTAGGGGACAGATCTGCTGTGGCAATTTGTGAAAAAGCTACAGTGAGCAGAAGCACATCACTCCTACTGCATCTGCTCTCCAGAATTTTTGTATGAAACAGTGTTCTTTTTTAGAATTTGCCTGAATTCGGCCAGAATAATCTTTTTAAAATAAGGGCAAATAAAGAATTAGGACTAAAGTAACTTCTGTACTGCAGTGCCAGTAGCTACTGACTTTTGTACTGCAACCAGGAGCTGCTGACAGCTGTAGTGTCAAACGTTTTAGTGGTTCTTCATTCAAATTTATTTGAATTTTTTATTCAGTGAAAAGTACTATTTCAGCCTTACAGTCAGTCTGGGGTGAAAACAACTTAAATTTGTGAGTATAACAGTGTTTACAGGATAAACAATTACTCTATGAAGCATGTGTAGTTATTGGTACCAACCCCATTACATGAAAGGTAGACAGAGACAGCTTAGATGAGAAAGCTGCTCAACATTGGAAAGAAATTTAACTTGACAGACTCTCTGAGATGTGGGATTTGGTTTCTTTTTGTTGGTCATAAAACAAACTGCAGGGTTTGCCTGTGAGAGGAATGGAAAATTTATGACAAAAATCTTCTGTAGGAATTAGCTCAGAGACCTGGAACAAGGTTTTAAAACAGTGATGTCTCGGATTAAAAGTGATTCCTTTGTCTGGTCTTGGTTTGCTACAAGAGATTGTGTACTGGAGTTTGCCAGTGCTAGGAAGATGTATTTAGTTTGCATTCAACCAGCAATCAATTTCAAGATACAGATGGCTAAAGGACATGTTAATTCAGGGTTGTCAAAAATGTGTACTGTACCATTTTTTTCAGGCCTCTCATTGAGTTTACTGAGGTATTAGGCACACATCTTGAGGGAAAATGACAAAATTGAGAAGACCTAGTGGTTCAATTCATGTAATTGGAACTTATTTAAGACTCTTCATTTTTTCAGCCAGCTCTGGTAGAGATGTAGCCTTTGAAGGGCATAATGCCTGTTAAATCACCAAGACTTCTGCTCCTTACAAATGAACACATTGGAGCTTTAAAAAGAGAACTGCTTTTTGAAATTGCTGAATAGTCTCATGCACAGGTTTTTCTGCTGCATGATCTCTGTACTCTGCTTAAATTACCTTTTAAAAGTTTCTAACTTATGTTGAATTTCAGTCATCAAGAATTTTCATTCAAGAGTGAAAAAATTCTTCTGTGTAGTTCAGCAAGTGCTGAATCAGCTCTTGGACGTGTCCGTTCTGCCACTGACCTCTGGGTTTGCTAGTTATTAGCAAGAAGAAATTTTAAGTACCTTTTGTACTTAATTGTAGTAATTGTACTTAATTGTACTTAATTGTCTGGGAGTGATAATTAGAAAACAAAAAAGGTAGGGAACAATATTATTTATAAATCAAATCTGTAAATTTTATTGTTTATAAATACATCTTTATTGTTTCTAAATCAAAACTGCCTTTTGCAGTTGTCCCTTGTGGTGAAGCAGATGTTTCAGGTTGTTGTGGTTTAGGTGTGGAGTTCTTTGAGGCAAACTGAGTTTTGACTTTTGGGGATGTTTGATTGCAGCAGTGACATTCATGGTGATGGGCAGCTCCTCTGACAGTCACATTCAAACTTTTGCAAGCACTGACCTGAATTAAAAGCTCAGAGGAGGGCAAGAGCTGGAGCAGAGCATTGTTCCAGTGCTCCCAAAGAGCAGCCCAGTCTGATCTCCCTGCTGCCCTCCTGCACCTGTTTGCATTTTCATTTGCCAAAGTCCTTTGGTTTCAGTGATTAATGGGGTGGCTGCTCTGTGTAATTAGGACATCACATATGTATTTTTCTAGTGTTTTGATTTGGAACGTGCTAGCTGTTAGGGAATTGTCAATATATTGCCTCTGATATCTTTTGAAATGCAAATTTAAATCTCGTACTTGTCTGCAGTAATTTGAAAAATAAAGTCAATATTTGACTTTTTCAAAAGTATTACCTCCTTTTTTTAATCTGTGTTGAAATTTGATGCAATTGTTCTCTTAGTGCAGGTTTTTAATTTCTATCTAAAAAAGGGAGGTGAAAAAGGTACTGAATGTAGTAGGCTTCATAGTAGTTATATCATCAGATATCTGTGGGTCTGGCTTTGAAAATGTCCATAAGTTCCATAAGCATATGAGTGGGGTGTTTTTCTGGGTTGGGTTTTTTGTTTCTCATTGAAATCTTGGTATTTTTTCCATTATACAATCATTCCACACCATCAATAAAAGTAAATTTGGTGTGGGAAGGAGTCAGCAAAGCAAAATATCTTTCACTAGGAGGTAAGACAGGATCCTTGAAAGGAATTTGACTTTGTTCCTGTTGGGTAACTCCTAGAAAGGCTTTAATAGGTATTGAATATGCACTCCCATAGGCTTGCAGGCTGACTGAAGGGACAATACAGGAAGATTCTTATCACTTCTGGGTGACAAGTTTTCTTGGCATCTGTCAGCAGCAAGTGCAGCTGTGCTTGCTATATCATGTTCAGGTCAGTCCTAAGAAGACAGGGCTGTGTTTTGGAAAGGCAGATTTGGATGCAGTAGCTGAAGCAGCAATGGTCCCTGATTGCTGTGGAAGTCACTGTGCTTTCAGCAGGGATGGGGGAACAGAAGATGCATCCAGTCCTGAAAAACCCAGGCTCTGTGGGGGTCACAAATGCTGGCAGAAGAACATGGAAAAGAGCTGGTTCTCCAACCACATCATCTGTCTCAGGAGTAACTAACTGTGAGTTTGGGTTCTATTCTTCTGCAATGAAACTGCCCAGATGGATTCAGGTGATGCTGGAAGCCTGGACAATGTGGAATTGTGCCCTATTTTTAGAGCCCCAGTGTTGCTCAGCTGTCAGAGGCATAGGAAGGGAAAGGAGCTGTGTGTGTACAAGCACAGCACTAACTCTTCTCCAGCTCCAGGGATGTGTTTGCTCCCACTGTCAGGATGTCTGGATGCCTCAGATGTTTGCAGTGTATTTATCCTCACAGCCTTCCCCCTGAAATGGGAAGGTGCTGCTCACTGCAGTTTTTCTGATAGGGAGCAGAGATGGATGGGTGCAGATGTGTGTGCCTGAGGGTGTCTATAGAAGTGCTGCAAATTGAATCTGAGTCTCTGGACTCTGGGGTTGATACATTTAATTGCTGTCACATCCCTTCACCTTTGAGCTATCCTGTGTTGTTGTGAAGCCGTAATCGTGCTGAAGTGGGCTTGTTTTCCTATTGCTTTCTAAATCTTCTGCATGTACCTGAGCATTGCTGAAGCACTCTCAGTCAAAGAAATGATTCATGCCAAGGTGAGTTCCCTGATTTTCCATTTTTTTGTTGAGAACCTAACCTTGGAGTGCACATTTTGCACTGAGCTGAGAAATCCTTCTTCGTGAATTTCATGGATTCCTACCAAACTCCAGAGCTTCTCTGACTGATGGAATTCCATTTTTTTCTGGGATGTAACTTATGTCTTCCACTCCTTTATTTTCCCAATTGTCAATTTAGATTTGTATTTGTTTATACTAATTTATAACAGGGGTTTTGGGGTTTTTTTGTTTTTTTGTTTTTTTTTAATGAGAGTTTTAGCCTGTTACCATCCTGTAAATGGAGGAAGCTTCTCAAACTAATGTCTGAGCACCCAGTCTTCTGCTTGGGTGTGTGAAGCTGCTTCGGTATTAAAAAAGGAAAAATATTTCCATAGCAACCTATTAGAAGCACAGAATGTTTTTGCTGTGGAGGGCTTTTGTTGTTGATGTCGTTACACCCTTACAGTGGAGATTTTTGACTGCTGTAACTGAGCCATAAAAAGTAGCCAGTAATAGCACAGCAACATTTGTGTTTCTATTTAGGACTTTGTTCTGCGTATTTACTTTTATAAATAAATGTAAGCTGTTATTAATGAAATTACCTCAGGTTTCCAAAACAGCTACATATTTTGCCCACATTATCCAGCACTTCTTTTGAGTCCTGATACAGAAGAATCAACAAACCTGCAGAGCAGAAGATGAGAAAGCAAAAGGAAGTTAACCACCACATCCAAACAGCTGGATGAGCTTCTCTCTGTCTCCCCAAAGAAGAAACATGCTTTGGCATTTATTTTCATTAAGGGGTGGATGTGCACCACTGTACCTATGCTAGAGTACCTCAGGGTAATGGAATGAGCCTAAATATTCAATTTCTGCTTTGGTTACATAAGGAAGTTGCACATTCCCATCCAAAGCAGCCCTGTTTAGTCCTTTTTGGGTGTTGTTCCAGGTCATTTCTAATCATTATGGGTGGGCAGTAATAACAAGGAGGGCTCTGGACTTTCCCAGTCAGGCTTTGTTGTGTTGCCAGATTAAATAACAGTCAGCAACAAGACTGCACTTGGCTTCATAAGCAGAGCGACAAAACACTGCAGCTCCTGAGTAGCTCCTTGTTTCATGGCAGTGTTGGTTAGGATTCCTGTTGCAAGATGAGGAATTTCTTTTGCCACCTGGTTGGCTGAAGGCTGGGAGGGAAGGGGTGTTTCAGGCTGCTCAGCCTTTCCTTTTGGTTGTTGTTATTATTTTTATTAGCATCCATTTTTCTGCGCTTAAATGTCTATGTCATAGAGGAGCCCAAGAAAACTATTTTGGTTTTTTTAAACATCTTTCCTGAGAAATTCCGTATCTGCTCTGCATTGTCTCTTGCTTGTTTCCAAATCTTTTGTTTCCTGTCTTGCAGCTCCTTACAGTATTCCAGATCCAGTACCACTGCACTGACTGGATTTACATCTCTTTGTATCAGTAGAGACACGGTTTAGTTGTGGACTTGGCAGTGTTAGGTTGGGCTCAATCGAAAGGTTTTTTACAACCTAAATGATATGAGGGAATAATGAAGAAATAGAAGAGGCAGTATGTAATTTAAAGGTCCATTTGTTTTAAAAGATATACAAAATGGCATTTATTTAGCTTAAAGAAATTACTTCTTTGTACATTCAGCTTATTTTGGTAGTAATATCTGGAGTACTTGAATTTGCCCCAGGACCTTGCAGTTGACTTCTCTGTTGCACTCTAACCCTTTTACCATTGTAAAACTTAACGGCCTTGAATAAATATTTAAGTAGATGGTGAGTGGTCTCTCAAAAAAGAGTTGACTGAAGAAGTGGGGCCTCATTTTACATTTGATGAAGTAACTGATTAACAAAGAGGATTAGAGGGTAGGGAGTGCTGCCCTAATCCTGTCACTTCCATGTTATGATTATGTGGAAGACTTGCTCATTTAGTTCAAACTGATTCTTTTATAAAAAATTTGATGTCACTATTTATTTAATTAAAAATGCGAAGGGCAAGTTCAGAACAGTTGGATTCACTGCATGGGAATGTGACTGTTTTGCACCAATGTACTCAGTACCACTAAAAAGTTATAAATTTGGGTTATGCACTTCTCTGTAGATTCACAGGCTGGTGTATTTTGAGAGTGATACAGGAAATCCATACTTGTCACTCCTTAGCTTGGCTGTAATGTCACAGCACTGGTACCAACCAAGTGGCACCACTTTACATTTGTGTCTCTGTTTAGCTTAGGAAAGCCATGGTGATTGTTGAGGCTGCTGATGTAACAATAATATTGTGCTGCATGTGTCCTGACTGGTGTTTGTGTACTGGTATGACTGACAAGATGCCTGCATTAATTAAGTTTAGGATGTGATTTATAGATTCTTACTGAGTTTATATGAAAATTTATTCGCAAACTGCAGGAGTTTTGTCATATGTATAATTTGCTTTCCTGAGCCTTGTTGACAGTGAAACTTCAGGCTGAGAGAGGTAGCTCTTCACGTGGTCAATTTATGAACCTCCAGCTTAACTCAGCTGCTGTTGGCTCTTCTGGGATTGGTGTCCAGAGGCCTCTTTGAAGAGCTGTCAGTTTAGTGGCAGGTGTTTATTCTGCAGTGATGTTATCTCTGGGCAGAGCTGATCCCTATTTCAGAATAGCTGTGACACCAGTAAGCACTGAGCTAACATTTCTGAGAGTAAATTCTAACAGCTTGATCCAAAAGGCTGCACTGCATCAAGGAAAAACTTGACTTGTGGAGATCAGCTGTTAACTTAGTAAATGGCTGACATGCCCCAGAATGCCACCATCCATAGTTCAGTGATCATCTCCCACTTATTTGTAAGGCTTCTTCCTCCAGGAATCCTGGTATCCTAAAACTTCCATTAACATTGTGGGATTCTGAGAAACATCTTTTCTTATTTCTGAAAGAAGAGTTTACTCTCTTGTCTTTTTCATGGGAAGATTTGGAGTTTTTTCTTACGACCTCTTCTCTCATGGTTCCTTGCTACTAACAGATCTCTTCTATTTTCCTTTTTAGCACTGGAGTAGTTAGCTAATAATAAGCTGCATCTTATAGCTGGAATATATCTCTGTGGCTGAAACCACAGGTCATAGAGGGATATCCAAATTAAAATGAGTCAAAGCCTGTTCTTCACTGAAGATATTTTACTCGTAGTGTTTTGAGCACCTTCGTTTTTCAAGTAGTTTTTGTGCTACTTTTCAAGGTGGTGAAAATGTATTAAAATTAAGTAGACAATGTACCTACATA
This sequence comes from Falcunculus frontatus, assembly GCA_013398115.1. Lineage (NCBI taxonomy): Eukaryota > Metazoa > Chordata > Aves > Passeriformes > Falcunculus > Falcunculus frontatus. Next base: position 1,373,973 of record VZRV01002982.1, read on the forward strand.
ATGCCAAAAATTGCATTGCTTTGTAGATCAAGCACCTAAGCTTCATCCCACGGTGAAATGCAAGTTTAGTGTGATTTGGTGTGAACAGAAACCAATTTTCATGGCTTTGTAGTTCAGTTAGTGTAGCATTTCATTACAGTGACTAGGAACCCTCTGCCTTCTTTCCTCTGAGTTAAATCCAGACTTTTCTAAGGCTCAAAGTAATGTGTACTTTTTCTTGTTTTATCTTTACTCTCAGGATCTGCTAATACTCCCACAGCTGCCTTACATGTCATTCTGTTTTTCTCAGAGGTATCCAGGCAATTCCCTTTTTTCCTCCTTCCTCTGAAGAATTTCAAAGATCCAGAAACAGAATCCCAAAGATTGGTTCAAGAGATGACAGAAAAGACTGTGCTCAGGTTTGCATCTGTGTTCTGCCACAGACTCCTAAAGTCTGCCATAGACTTTTAAAGTCCTTGATCTCTCTGCCTGAAATCCCCACCTGTACAATTTTGGTTTGTTTCATGAGAGAATGCTAAATTCTTGTATGATATCTGATGGGACTCACTGGTGTGCCATTACTCTGGTTAGCTGCTGCTTCTTCTCTTAGTTCTGTGTTTCACTCTGCCACACAGACCCCTCAAGTCTTCTGGCTGCTCAGAAATCTGTTAAATCTGGTTCTGGTTGGAAAAGATCAGGAAAGATTTAATGACTGAACAGGATTTTGCTGCATGCTACAGGCAAATCTCTTTGTGGTCATCAGGAGCTCTGCTATGACCAGTACCGGAGAGTGAGAGTGTTAATTTATAATTACAAAGTCTCCTATGTGAATATTGATTCACCTAAAATGTTAAAAAAAGAGGTGTCTTTTACATTTTGAGAGAGAATCCTCAAGAGCCTCATCATGAATGTGTTAATGCATTTTGTAAGAGTGAATGTGTCCCTGCAGCACATTCCAATCTCAGATGAGAGGCATGCCAGGTCATTTTGCATGTCAATTATTGGAATGTAACAGATGTGAAACTTGAAGGCAAACTGCTGTGGAGCAGCTCCTGTCCTGACTAGGGCTCTGTGTTAGTTAATAATATCAGTGTCTTCCACAGGTGTGTGAAAATGTGCACCAGGAGCACTTGGAAGTATCTAGAGATAGCAGTGCTGTGTTTCAGATGTGCCAAAGGTTGGAGATATTTGAATTCTGATTCAGCCCCTGTAGTTATATATAGTTATATATCATTTATATCATATAAATGATATTTTCAGGTGTCATTTTTTAAACTTTTAACAGAACCTACTTACAAAATTCTGCTCCGGACCTCTCTTGTGTCAAGCAAACCCTGTGTATGAGTCAATTGTATGTTTCTGTAAAACAGTACAAGTACTCCTCTCCTAGTCAAAACAGCTTTTAAACAACCTGTGTGAGAGAGAACAGAATTATAGATTTTAATATTAATATCTATTGAGTATCAAAGTAATTTGGCTTGATGCTATATCTTACCTAATTCTGAGAGGTTTATCCAAAGCTCTTCCCTGTTTTCTTGTCTGTGTAACCTAAGGCAGGCAGAGTCCAGCTTCTGGAATGAGCAGCACCTTGAGCAAGTGAGACATGGAGAACTTGAGATGTTTAGTTTTGTCATACAAAGTCCAGTAACGTGCTAAAGTTGAGATCAATCCTCCCTCCCTCAGTGGTCACGAGACAGCTTTTCTGTGGGGCAGGAGATATGTGGATGTTAAAGAAGGTGTGATGAACAGCAAGCAGATCATAATGTCAGAGTCCAGAGCTTTTCCTCAGATGCCTTTTGCTCTGTTGAATACTCCTGAGGCATTCAAACCAACGCGAGCTGAGGATATCATAGGGGTTTTTTGTTCTTCATGCTTTTTTAATCAATCAGTTGCTTTAAACGCCTCTGTGGTTTAAGGTGAATGGCCAGTTACTGTAGAATTTTATAGCAGCTTTAACTAAAAGCTTTACAAAGTTATATTTCATAACCACTTCAGTCAGCAGAGCAATTGCTGACATCTCTTGGGGAAGCAGCATGTGTTTTTTCTTCTCCCCATTATGAGTTTGGGAGGGTTCACTTCCTCACCGTCCGTGGTGTGTCAACATGAACCCAAACTCCTCTCCATTCCTTGTCGCCTTTGGAAACTTTGCCGGCACAGTGGGCATCATTTGTCTCTGTCCTAATTCCCTTCTGACTGTAAATGCAACAGGAACATTTGCAAAGAATAAATCTTTTCAGTGTATTGACAAAGCTGCTTCTGTAATTGTGTTAGCTGAACCAGACGATGAGCTGAAATCCTTTTTGAATTAGGGTTTATGTAACTCTAACCCAATTCCTGGCTAAGCCTTGCAGCTCGATCCAGAACGGTGAGCACTGACAGCTCATGAGTTTTGCTGCAGTCTGAAATGTGTGGCCCAACACACTAATGCTGGGAGTGTTCAGGCTGCTTTTCCAGCTTGGGTTTGCCCCGCTTCAGTCATTTCCTTGTGGCAGTGTCACCTGGAAAAGAAGGAGAGAAGGCTCAGTTGTAGCCAGGGGTGTAGTAATTTCCAAGCAGAACAGTTTGGGATGTGGCGAGGAAGCCAAAGGAGCGTGGGTGGCTGCTGGAGCAACTTGGTTGTTGCTCTGTTTCCAGAAGCTCCATGCAGATGGAGCCAAGCTGGCATGGAAAAGCACAATCCACTCTGTCCTGCTTTTACCTGAAAGCATTTCCTGGGAACACAGGGAGGTTGCAAGAAAGGATGGAGGGGTCTCACCTACCACAGGGTCTTTTACAGACTTAGGACTGAGGGGAAGGCCTCCCATCCTTTGCTTTCTTTAGCTCCCCACTGTTGCATTCTTTCACCATTGTGTTGTTTGGAAAATGGGGGTGAAAAGTAATAGAGCAATGGCATAGGTAAAGAGCTGGAAATTTATGTGTTCTATAAGTTTATTAAAGGCCTGTTAAGGAGTGAATGCACAACCTGATTGGAAGCTGTAATTACACCAATGTTTCAAAACAAAACCACAAAGTCCTCGCAGACCTGCATCTTGACTTTGCTACAGCTGTAGAGGTTTGGGGGGTTTTTGTTTCGTTTTGTTCAGCTTTGCTTGTATTTCCAAAATACCATTTTCATAGTGTGTTTCCTGGCTACACAGAATTACCCAAGGTCCATTGCACAGTGAGAGAAATACCTGACACTGGGTATTAGAAAACAGAAATTGGTTTTATGACACCAGTATCTCAAGGGGAGTGAAAACCAGTAGCACGTCTTACACAAATTACTTGAGTTTCGTGTTAGATAAAGATATTTAATAAGATGCAAAAAGAAAATAGTTTTATGAAGACAATCCCAATGGCCTGTGCTCTTTTTCATTTTACAGACTTTGACATGTGATTTTTTAAAAAAGAAAAGATTTTTAAATTCTCAGGCCATTTTTTTAGTTTTTAACGTCTGTAAAGGAGTAGTAGTTAGGGTGTTACATTCTTCTTACTGTATTTATTTGGAAATATCATAAGGTGGAATTTGAAGTTGGAGCAAAAAAAGGAACTTTGTGCAAAACAGGTGATGTTTTTCTTGCCAGACATTACTATTTAACTTTTTTCAGTTCTGGAACATGAAAATTTCAGTACAAAGTAAAAAAAAGTAATTGACCTATTCAGCTTCTATGAAAATTTTAGCGCACATCCAGTGGCATTAAGCTTTGGACAAATTTTCCTGTAAGTAATTAGTAAGAAGAAAATCAGCTTAATTTTTTCACTCAAATAATATTTGACTCTCAACTAAAGATTAGAGAGCTCCCAAAAGCTTCCATAGTCTGCATTTGAAGACTAGTAATAAACTCCCTATTGGATTATGACTGTGGGTTTTTCAGCTTCTGAGGAAAGAGGGGATTAATTGAAAATGTCAGGTTGGGTTTGTTGGATTTTTGAGGGGACGGTGGGAAGGGTGACAGGGTCTTTTCATTCCTTCCACAGTTTCAGAGATGAGAGTCTTCCCAGATATGATGAGTGTAAATTTGGAGCTGTGTTCAAACTGATCCTTGAGATTTACATGCATAAAAGATTTTTTCAGAAGTCATTAGGAAGTCTTTGGAGTTGAGTGAGATTCTCACGAGAGTTAAACTGGCCGTGCTAGGCAGCACCTCCTGTCCAGATACTGCTCAGGGAGAAAATGGAATAGAAAACTCCATCTGGAGTCTTGAATAGGTTTATCATGTGGTGTCTGCAGCTGTACTTTGAGCTTGAGGCTGATGATGTTTTGTGATAAATATTAGGAAAAATATTTGTAAATTCACATTGGAGGCTTACAGAAGGGATGTGTGGTTTATTTTTAAAATCTTTTTTTATTTATTAGATATTCCCATGAATTATTCTGTGATCCTTTTGACTTGCTGAAAAGCTGACTGTCTCAGATTTTGAGTTGCTAAAAGAGGTGCTGTGAGCATGTTTCCCAAAGGTTTACAGTGGGGTCAGGTAAAATACAGCCAGTCTGTGACAGTGCCGAGGAAAACAAGTCAATCCTTGTTTTCAGTGTCGCTGGACACTGACAGCAGACTATCTGAGTTAATACATGGAGCTGCAGCTCTATTCCATAAGCCTGACAGTTTCTCCTTACTGTTTTGACAAAGATTATTGATTTCCATATTCAACCTTTTCTGTATATGCACTTGTTCACACTGTTAATCGAATGTGATGGTGTGAAAAAATGTACTGGTTCTTTTTTTAAGACTTCTTGGGGCTTGATGTCTTTTACCTGCTGGGCTTTTGCCTAGAAAATGACTGTTGCACTGCAATTTCACATCAATTTTTGTCACGTTACACACAGATTTTATTTCTATTTAATATATAATACACCTATATATTGTGTCTCTGTAAATATTTACATATAATTATAATACATAGATTGCCTGATTGTTGTAATATACAGATATTAGATTATATTTGTATTAATGTATCATTTTTTTTTCAGTAATATGCACGTTTTTGTCATGTATTTCCTTGCGTTTCTTTTCATCTGTGGAGATGTATACATAATTTCTATGAATAATGACAACTTTTATGCATCTCTACTCTTGAGTTGTTCTGTAGAGAGTATCCAGCAAAATTATCATCTATATGGAGTACTTCCCAATAGTAATTTACTCTGTAGTGTGTAGCCTGCTGGGACTTATTATGCAAATGCTATATTTGCTGGTTCAACCCCATACTTTTCTGAAAGAATGGTTTTTTCATTGCTTTGGGGGGGAAAAAAAAAGTTTTGACAAGGTCAGTATTCACTTCTTTCCTTACCTGTTACCCCTGTCCTTCCATTACAAAAAAATTAAAGCAGATTACCTCCCATTGGTTGTATAAATATGTCCTAATTGCTCCATCTCAGTAAAGGCACTAAATGCCCACATGCAGACAGAACAAAACACTTGCTGTGGGGATGAAAAAAACCCTGCAGAGGTAGCCCTGAGTTTGAAAATAACTTTTGAGTTCTCATTATAAGGTCTGGTGCTTCATTCCTTAGCAGCAGTCAGCTGCAGACAGAGACATGGGTAGCTGAGGCATAGTTAGATCCATGTCCTTTGGTCGTGTGCCTTGCTGTGCTTTGGAAGAGCTGCAGCACAAATATCTGAACTGCAGAAGGAGATGCTGCTGATGAAATGGGAGGCTCAGGAAAGTTGCTATCTTCCAGTGTTTTCAAATTACAAAATACGTTGAATAATACTGCTCAAGAATATGCTGTAGGCAACAAATGAGTCTTAAAATTACCCTAATAACATGAAATTAGCCTAAACCATAAGATTTTTCTTTTCTGAGTTTCATAATAATTTCCTCTTATCGGTTTTTAATTTCAAGCTGAGGAACTTGACAGCAGCTGTTTCAAGCAAATGCAGTTACTGGGATCTTGGAATTTTTTTGTGTCTTCATTATGCTCTGTATGCATTCTCGACTTCTGTATTGTCGTAAGGACTTTGTAGAACTCGCTCTTTTCCCAGTGTATATCCACACACAGGGCAAATGGATTCTGTTTGTAAATTCACAACTCCGTAGCATGGGCACAATTCCTGTTTGTAGAAGCGCTTTGTGCCGCTTAAGTGGTGCGTAGATGCCCAGAGGTTTTTTTATTTCTCTGTATGTATTTGAGTGTGACCTTTGGTCACTGGGACTGGTGGCAGAGCAGCCACAGGGTTTGACAAGCGAGTTTGAGATTTGTCACCGCGCCTCAGCTGTGCCAAGGCCCCTGCCAGCGTGGGGACAGCAGGAACAGGGCTGGAACAGCCTCAGCCACAGAGTCAGTGCCTGAAGGAGGGGAATCCCGCTGGATTTGATGCCTCCTCCAGCCACCTAGAAACAGAGATTAGACAAGAGTAAGGGAATAAAGACAGGTATTTATTTGAAGGGCCTTCAAGGTACACCCTGGGGGAGCCAAAGGCTGCTTCCAAAATTGGACCCCAAGATGGACCCCAGGTCACGAGTTCTTCACACTTTTATAGGTTTGGACCATTTACATATCAGGGTTAATTCTCCAATTAAAGCCCCAGTTTTAGCGATGTAACTCCCCTCAGCTTGCCCCCCTTAGAATCTTTGGTTTACACATTTTGGGCCTAAAAACAGCCTGGTTGTCCTTGAAGGCAAAGCCTGGAGAGGCTTTGTTCTGTCTGCCCAGTACGGGAGAGCAGGAATTACAGGCTCCAAGGAACTTCAGAGTTACACTCTAAGCAGTACAGGATTTAAAAATATAAAAGTTAAAACCTAAGGCATCAGATTCAGCTCCCTCTCGGGCTGGGGCTGGGGCTGGATCCTGCAGTGCCAAGCCAGACGGGACAGACGGAGCCCATCGCTCCCACCCCGGCTGCATCAGCAGCTTGGCTACCACAGGCAGAGGTGCCAGTGCCAGGCTGTCCCTGGTCTGGCACTCTGCTCACCCGGGGCATCCATCCCAGGGAACAAATCCATGCTGGGTGTTGTGCCTGAGGCTTCGGGAATCTGTCCCAGTTACCGCTTTGGCAGTCTCAGGGAGGGAGCTCTGCCTTTGTGAAAAGGGAAGGTGAGGAAGCGAGGATGAAAGCTTAGTGCAGAGTTTGGTTTATTTTTCACTGCTTTTGGACATGGGTGGCACTACCTGAAGTGAGATGAAGAATTTTCTTTTGGAAATACTGATAACCTTCAAGTTGTCAGTGTTATCTATAATCCACTTACCTTTTTTTGGTTTTAAGCCTGTTGCTGTCCTTTTCCCTCTGATTGTATGAGGCATTCTGGGGCTTTAATCAGACTGCTTTGAAAGCTTTGTATCTGTCATTTCCTTCATGTGGCGAACAAGTCTTCTCATTTTATTAGCCATTTTTTCATGAACTAATACGGTTTAGTTTGACCACGTGGGTGCTTCTTGCTTTCCAAAGGCAGACAACATCTCCTTTTATTTTTAATTTTTTTTTTTTTTAAAGTGGTACAAAACTACTGTGTAGCAGAAGGTAGACTTGAGATCTGAAGAGGAACCATTTATACCTTCTGTAGTTGCTTGCACTTATTTCAGACAGGTGTATGGATGATATTCAGAACAGGAAGAGCAAGTTAAAAACTGGCAATAATGAACATGCCATGTAATATTCCCCTTTCTGCTCACTTAATTATTTAAAAGTATGCTAAAAATTCCGTGTATGACACAAAAAGATGTACTTGCTTTTATGCTGCTGGAAAGAAAAAGTTTTGTGTGGAACTAGAGTGGGAGTGAAGAAAAACAGGAGCACATTGTGTTTGGGAGGCAAATCAGACAAGCTCTCTTTAGCCATGTTATTTTGAGACCTTGTGTGCTGGGGGATTGGAGAATGGTTTTCTGAGGCATCTGCTCCAAAAGATTACTTGTACACACATCTCAGAGTTTAGAAAGACATAAGAATATGATTTATTTTTTTGTTGCACCGAGATTGAGGGCCTAATTCCCCTCTGTTATGCAACTCTCATTTGATTTTACCTGAAATAGGGTCGGTAACTCCAATTCTGGGAACGTTTTGTGATGTTACATTAATGTAAAGTTGTTGGAATCTAATTCTTTTTGATAATATGCAAGAGATACAGCACAGATGAGATTTGAAGAATAATAAGGCCCAGAAACTTCATGAAATTTTGAAAATATTCATAAGAAAACCTGCTCAGAAATCTGTGAGCTATATGGGAGAGCAATACTGAGTTGTAAGTCAAATTTACAGTCAGTGTGAATTGGTGTAGCTTCACAAAGACAGATGAGGTTAAAGGAGTCCTTAATTTTTGCCCTGGTATATAAGAAATTAGGCAAATTGGCAACATCCCTAACTTTCTAGGAATACCACCAAAGCAAGTAGAAATGTGGCATCAACAGTGTCATCAAAGTAGCTAAATCTTGAACTTAGTTATTTTGAATTTTTAGTATATTATGATGGAAACCAAGACATGGAGCAAGAAGATTTTTTTTTTCCTTAGACCCTGAAAATACATCTTTCCTGTGATGTACTTTTAAGAGAGATCACCATAGTGTTTCTACTGTAAATTGTCTTTTAACATTCTGATCAGAGACCGAACAGTGTTGTTCCCTAGCTAATATTTGTACCTGTTTCTTGGGATATAAAAATGCTAAACCAGAGTGAGAGCTGAGGAAACACTAAACCTGGACTCTTCTGTGAGTAGTAAAGCAAACTGTGGAATACTGAAGTTAGAAGTGCTGTGAACACAAGGTTTACCAAAAGAAAAAGAATCCTCGTTTGAAGCCAGTGGCAGCAAAGCTCCCCACGTTACAGTGACACCCTATTACTGTGCCAGTTTCATTGCCTTCTGTGCATTAACATGAATTAACAGTGGCTCAGGTCTTCAGTTCCCTTTACAGACAGAAAAAGGAGAGATGAATCTACTGTATTCAGTTAGGCTGAAGCCAAAGTGGAGCAACAAGAGACGGAAGAGAAGAAGCAAACGGGAGAAAAATGGGGATGTTGCTGGAGATGATGAGCATTCGGTTAAAAATAAAAGCTAAACTTGGACTTTATTATGCAGCGGATATTTGTTAATACAGAATAAGCGAAGCTGTGGAGCATGAACAAATTGCCTTTCAGAGAAAGTGCGTTTCAAGGAAGGACTAAAATGTGAGTCATGGAGCCGTGTGTCAGAGGTAAAATGCCTCCTGCACTGCCAGTCCTGCCGCTCACTTTAGGTCTAGTGCTGCTCTCAGAGAATTAAGATTACTGATGTGCCATTACCCTCAGCCACTCTCCTGTCTTTATTTCCTACCATTTCTGTTTTGGTAGAGGCCAGAGGCTTGCACTGAACGCTCCCTGCTGTGTGGAGCCCTGTGCAAACATCAGTCAGAGTTCCTGCCCTGAACGATTTGCACTGCAACAAGCAATCATGGTATGCAAATGAAACGAGTGGATGGGCAGGAGGACACAAAAGAATGCAGACAAAATTAGAGGCTACTTTATTATTGGCCTGGCTATGTGCACAATTCCTTTCAACAATCCCATTAGCCCATGGAGCTCTACCTTATCTGTCACTTCACATGGTGACAGACTGAGGCCAGCTGAGGTTTGCCACCAAGTTTCATTAGGTGCGAAAGTGAATTTGAATCAAATGTTGTTTTCCACCTGCATTGTACCTTTGGTAGGCAGTGGTATGGTGCTCTTTGTAGCATCTCTCCAGTCTGTTTTCCTGTTTCACCACTTCTTATTACCTAACAGTACTGGAGCAAATAAAAGATGTTCTGTCTTGAGCAGCAGCCATAAACAAGAGCAGGGCAAGCAAGCATGACAATGCTTTCCATTCCCTTCTGAACTTCAACCATTTTCACCCCATGGATTTACTGAGATAGGTGTGGTTTCAGTGTTTAATGCTACCTGTGGTTTTCCACGCCCATTCCCTCCATTTCCCCTTCCATCAGAGTAATCTTCTGCTCCTTACCACACTGGACAATCACTTCCAAAGCTAAGCATTCCTTCTGCCAGGCCTTTTTCTTGGAATCAGTGATGTATTGTACAAATTTGATAGCCTGGCTGACAGACAATAAAAATGCACATCACTGATCTAGTTCACATTAACTTGTGAAAATATCTAAGGTAGAAACAATTTTATCTGGGCTTTTCTGGTCAGTCTTCCATACCTGTGTCATGTGCATCTGACCTGTACCTATTCACATGGTATTTTGCTCAGAGACACTAATTTAAATGAATTTCTTAAGATTATATCTTTATTTATATAACCAATGGTGGCATTGATAGCTAAGGATGGCATGCAAAAGAGGGTGATTCACTCTTCAGTGTGACTTTTTTGATGATGCTTTATTTTACATAAAAATGATATTCTTGTTTCAGTGACTCTTGAATACATACTAGGTATTCTGAATTTCTCTGTCAGAACTGTGTGTCTCAAATGTCTTTAAAGCTTAGGAGTGAAGAGTAAATGAAGTTAAGATGCAGTCTCTCCTAGGTGCTGTTAGACTTACTTAAAATGACTTTTTGATGGCTTCGGTTTTTAGTATTCTTTGTTTCTCAAAATTGCATTTCTTCACGTACTGTTTTCATATAACCTGCACTCTGACACAAAGGTTGAAAATATATTTGCTAAAAAGATCAGCCAGAAAACTAATAAAACGGTTCTATTGTTTGTTTGGTGAAATTTCACTACAGAGGAGAAGATAAAGCTCCATGCACCTAAAAGGTTTCCTGTAGGGAGGATGAATGCTTGTGCAGGAGGCACAGCCTGCTTCAGATTTTGCTGTGTGATGCCCTCATACATATTTCATCTAAATGAACATTAAATTACAAATAAAAGCAAAACCAGAGTAAGTAACAAGTGGTGTGATTGAGAAGTCAGGGATGTCTGCAGGAGGAATGCTGCTGATGTCATTCTGTTTGCCTTAGGCTGTTATTAACAATGTGCTGCCCTTCATTCCTGGAAAAAAATGTGGAAGCCTGGAAGCACTGAATGTATGATTCTGGGGGTTACAGGTGCAGCACAGGCTTTGCATTCAGAGTTGGTGTCTCACTGCTCCTGCTGCAATGCCAGTTTTCTCTCCTCCTGCACACTGGGGATCCCTTTTCATTAAGGATGGGGACCTGTGAAGGAAGACACTGCTGGCTCTTGGTCTGTAGATTTGTTAGCCTGAGAGGAAAGGATGTTACAGTTCTTTGAAAAAAACCCAAATGTTATTGTGGCACTCTGATGCCTGTCATCTGATATCCCAGGTGAGCTAAATGAAATGTTTAGAAAATGTTAGAAAACCTACAAACCCATATATTGGAGCACCTTCAAACAAACCTCTCAACAAAACCTATGGCTCTTCTCCCAGGATGCTCTGTGTAACCTCTGGTGGCAACACTGCAGAAGGTAACTGGTTATAGATGATTGAAATAAAGGAGTTTGAATAATTAGCTTTGATCTAGGCCTGCCTTGATATAGTAAAATATTTAATGATTTTCATTTTGAGATAGAGCTGAATGCTTTTGCTGACTTTAAGTATGTGAGTAGCTATGAAGTGAGGCTGCTATTGAAGTTTTTTTGACAGGCCTGGAAGACAATGAATAAATAGCATTTATCTGTGTAACTGCTACTGTTTGGTCTCACTAATTACCCTTATGCCATGTGTGGTTTGCTTTGTGGCTTTTCCCTCCATTTTAAAGAGGTTAAAAATAAATTTTCTGAACAGTGCTAATTGCACCAGCATGCACAATACTCATCCTTGTCTGTCAGAGTCTTCAGGGAGGTGTCAGAGGATGGATCCAGGCTCTGCTCGGTGGTGCCCAGCAATAGGACAAGAGGCAAGGGCAGAAACGGGTGCACAGCAAGTTCCACCTGAACATGAGGAAACACTTCTTCACTGTGCAGTGATCATGCCCTGGAACAGGCTGCCCAGAGAGGTTTTGGAGTCTCCCTCACTGGAGACATTCCAGAACCATCTGAATGCAATCCTGTGCCATGTGCTCTGGGATGGCCCTGCTCGAGCAGGGAGGTTGGAGCAGATGGGAGCCCTGTGCTCCCTTCCAGCCTGACCCATGCTGTGATTCTGTGTAGACCACGTGTTACTTTAAAACAGGCTTCTTTTAATAATGCAGGACAATTATTAGAACAATTATATGTCATTGAAATCTTCCCCGAGTCTGGGAAATCATAGGAAATAACATAAGATCTGATATGATTTTGACATATGCCTTGCTTTTTGTCTCTCTGTTATCCTTTCGTGCAAGTCCTTGTCAGTGATTTGGCAGCAGTGCTAGAAGTGGAAAAACCAGCTAAGAGTAACTGTCACTAAGAAAAAGAAGATTGTAACATGACGTGCCTACTCAAAATACATATTTTTATTATTTTTTAGAATGCATTCCACATTTTTGTTGCTTTTCTAGATTAACATATTACATGGAATGCAAACAGAGAAACAGAGAGGGCAGATCTCTAACAAGTGGCGTGAGCTATGTGAGAAGGACACCCTGGGGATGGTGACCTCTGTGAAATGCTCAAGAGCTGCAGATGATTAAGTACTCAGTGGTGTTATTCACAGCACAGGCTGATAGACCAGATCGTTTCTGCATCATGCCCTTACTCAGGTCCTAGAAAATGTACTTGAGTGGGGGCTTAAGAGGGTCTTCAGAATTTATTTATGGAGCCTCTCACAGTATAACTTATTTTTAGATTACAAAAGAGCAGATTGCATTTTTCAACAACATAATTTCTCTATTGTTGACTGTTTCTAACCAGGATCTAGATTAAAACAAGGATTAAACTAATCTCAAGGACCAAGAAAAAGTTATCCAAAGTGTTGTGAGGAAGAGTGAACTTTTTGTAGCTTGAATACACCCTTTTTCTCCTTGTTTTTCTGAAATTTCTACACTTCCCGCATCTCTTACAAATACAGAAAGTGCATCGTTACTAAAGATGGAACTCAAGTAACTTCAGGTGACCAATTAGTGGTAATTTAAATGCTGGGAAGTGGATTGTGGCCACCTGTATCCAATATAGCACTGCTGATTGTGGGGAGGTGACTCCAGTAAACCGAAGGGAAGGGGAGCAGTGGAGCCCTTGTTCTTCCACCCAGCAGCACAGTGCAGCCTCAAGCAGGAAAACTTTCAATGGTGAGTAGCCAGTCATCTTCTGGTAGGAATTAATTTGCAATTCCCTGGATATATTGCAGGTGGGGGGGATGCTTTGCTGTGAGCAGCAGTACGTACCCCTGCATGAAGATAACTTTCATACCAAAATTGGTGAGTTAGACCTAAAATGTTGCAATGATATTTCATGGTGAGCTGGTTTGGGCCAAATTCAGGGAAACGTCCAAAAGGAACGTCTCCTCAAAGGAAGGCAGGTTATGGCTGCTCCTCCCCCAGCCAGGTTCGGGAAAGAAATATTCCTCGGAGGAATGTGAAAGAGAGAATAAAACTATTTATTTAACAAACACACAGGAAAAGAATAATAATGCTAAATAATGAAATCTCTGGCTGTGGAGAGANATGTTCTGAACCAGTCCAAAAGAGAAGAAAAAAAGAATCTGAAGTCCCAGAAAAACAAGTTTAACTCTCTGTCTCTCCCTGAAGAAACAGAGCCGAAGAAGCTGGCTGGAAAGCAGGAAGGGTGCTTCCTCCACACTTCTCCCCACAGCAGAGAGACGCAGAGGAGTGGTGACCTTGGAGCACAGACGGCTTTGAAAAAGTTCGTCTGGCCTTTTTTTTCTTTCTCTCCCCTCTCTTGGGCTCAGTTTAAAGGCACAGAAAGGCACAGGAATCATGTCTGGGCATAGAGCGATGATGGGGGATACACATCATAAAGTCACCCCAAGACATATGGATGGTGGTCTGTGGTAAATAGTTGAGATTCAGAGTCAAATGACCATCTAGCAGTGGCATGGCAAATCAGACTGCTTTCAATTTAGTCTCTGTTCTAATTAATTATCAACAGTCTTGGATTTAGGCTGGGCTGAGTACATGCAGGAGTTCCCAGTGTACAAGCAGGGCTGTCAAATTTAGTGTGCTTATCTAGACTTTCTCATTTAATATTAAATCCTGAATTGTCCTTCTGTAAATGCTCTCAAAAATAGTGATCACATCTCACAGGTCAAGCTATCTGCATTTATTCCCCCTATTTCACACAGTCTCACATAAATGTACACATGCTCTTAAGTTTTCTGTGTATGACAGAATTAATTCAAATCGGGGCTGCAGTGGAAGCTTTGCATTTAAGCTATTATCAAATGGCCTTTTAAAAATCAATAGAGATCCCTGTCACTGGTGGGTGTGCAGCTCTCCTGTTCCCCTGGTCTATTTGCAGTTTAGCAAATCTATTTGCTTCCTTTTATACTTTGTAGAGGGGAAGAAACTGACTTTTCTGTTTTTATTATTTTGTTTTGTGTTCTCAGCTCAGTGGCTGAGCTGTGCACTTTGGTGGGTGGGGTTACAGGTGTGGGATCTCTGGTGCTGTAGGAGCAAGGACTCCAGCAGAAACCCCACTTTGTTAAAGACAGCTGGGTATGTGTCCATCAGAATCATTCTTTTGGTGATACGCAGCCTAACGGGTGCAATGCCCCTTGAAGTTATGCTCATATTTATTTCAGAAGTTATATTGAAATGTCTGAGCTTTTCTTGTATCCCTCTTTTCTTTTTTGCTTTCCAAAAGAAGTGTTGCTAATGAGGGCTCCTTTCAGCAGCATAGTCCTGTGCTTGTCTTGGAGGTTTCTGATGCCAGTGGGGTTGCTCACATGATGAGCATTATGTCCATTTTCTCAAGCAGCCTACAGGAAAGTTGTCTGGCAAGGCAGCAATGAAGGAAAAAAAGTCTAAAATTGTAGCATTATTCCCATTAAAAGCATGTTATCAAAACAGTTCTTTACAATTAGTTTCCCTTGACGGCTCTTCACAGGAAAAGAAATAAATCTCAAGATTCCTATCCACTGAACCAAATCCCAGTGTAATTATTCCCATGTGATACTGCCGAAAGGAATATGACTGCAGAGATAAAACCTAAAAGCAAAATCTGTTTCCGCGGTTTTGTTCCAGAACTGAGGAAAGTGAGGGCAATTAGTTGACCTAGAGAGGGTTTACACAGAGTCCTAATCTGGTTTTTTGATGTCTGCTGCAAAACAGTCCTGAAACCTACTTCATTTACAGCCACAGCTAATGAGCAGACTGGAATTCTAAAGGTGTGCTCATGAGAGCTCCCTGTACAAGCCACAGGCAGACAGTCTGGAAGTAAAAGCAACGTCCTTCTACATGCTTATTATTGTTTGTATTTTGAATATGGGAAAGAAATATCACTTCTTAATTAATCTGTGTGCTAGCTCCCCTTGTATGCAGCTGCTACAAAGAATCTCACTCTGTTTGTAAGGTGCACAAATTGGCAAAAGGTTGTGGCTCTTACCACATAAGACTGATCTTTACAGAGGCTCCCCAGACGCTTCCTATAGAAAAGAAATGCTGCAGAGAGGAAGATATTTATGAAGCAGTTTCAGGAAGCTCATTAACTTCCAGAACATGGATGAACTTCAGGTAAAATAAACATTTAAAGGGCAGCCTAGCATTTTAAGGGACAGGTGGCAAGAATAATTTGTATCTGCAGTTATATTTATAAACATGGCATTTAGGAAACCTCAGATGCTGTACAAAAGCTTGTCACTATTTGGTTGCTTACTAAACAGGAGGAAAAATTGTTAGTAATGAAACCATGTGAAAATAAGATATATCTAATGTCATACCTAAGGAGCAGAAACAGATTATTTGTTCCCCAGGTCAGGTTAAAACCAACAATAACAGCAAATGAACAATTTTTTACTCTCTTTCCTTAGGTTTTGGCTTCAATTTTCTCAGAATGAGAAATGCTACAAGCAAAGTGGGATATTTTTGAACTGTTAGGAAGAGATTTTGGTGGGTTTCATTGCCAATGCTAATTGTGCAGGGGGAATACCCATATTCCTGCAAACTAAAGAGCAGCCTAGTGATACTGGGTTACTTTTTATTTTAGTTTTTGCTCAAGCTAGTTCTGCATCATTACATCTGTGATTTTAAAACAGGTACTGGGTTAATACCTTTGCATGTGTTGCCAATTGTTCCTTTTAGGAAGAGAAATCATCAGCTGTTAACACTGATGTCCTCGATTAAAATTAACAAGTGGCTATTGGCAAAGACCAACAGTCTGATTTGTTTCAGGTGAGGTGGTTCTTTGTTTCTGGCTTGTGTGTCCCCTGGTGTAAATGCTCAGTGATCAAAATCTAGTTAAGGGTTTTACTGAAGAAATATTGGTCAGTAGAGAATTCTCTTTGTTTTCTCTTTCCAACACTGGTGTTGCTTTGGAATGCTAGCAGGGAAAAATAAATCCAAGTCAGGGTTTTCATCTAATCTTGTTTTCTCCTAATCCATGCTGTCAGGCCAGTGGCACATGAACAGCCACATATTTGCTATGCAAGGTATTGTTTGTGAAGCTTTTTTCTTCAGGGTGAAGTTATGATATCAAGGTTGATTTTTGTCAAATGTTTTTGTTTGCTGTGTTGATGTCCCAGATTACCAGGGGCCCAGACACCATGAGTAGCAATGTCTCCTAAAGTCAGAGACTTGAAGTCTATTTTTTAATTGAAAAAAACCTCAACAGGTTAAAAGCTGGTCTTATTGTCCTTTGCCTATGTTTAAATGAGTGAGGAGTAACTCTATGTTCATTAGATCAAAAGCATAGCAAGATGCAAAGGTTTGAACCTTAGAGTGAGTAAATTTAGATTGAGGACTGGTTTTTAATGATCAAAGTAAATGACAGAAGTGTTTTTTTAATTCAAATGTAGTCCTTAATGCTTTTTGTTCTAAAGTAGAGAGTGCCATAGTTGAATCATTGAGTTTGATGCAGAATTTACAAACCTGATCTGGATTAAATTTTGGAAAGACTTTTGTAAGCTGTGAGTTACTGGGGTAAAACTGGGTGAGGTTAGAGAGCTCTCCTGTGTGGGAGGTGGAATGTCAGGAGCAGTGGGGCTTTCTGCCCTTAGCCTGTAAATATAAAGAACTCCTAAAAAATAATCTTGGGCATGGAATTGAAGTATAATGTATTGCAGGTATGGGGGATTTTGGATCAGTCTAAGGTCACCAGTTATATTGTACCAAGTTAGATGTTAGAACAATATCATAAATTAAAGTTACTGCTTTGTTGTCCTTCCGTGAAGAAGCTGAATGAGTAAATTCACTTGTGGTGAATTTAATGTCTGGCTAGCCATTAGAATGGCTCCAGTGCAATTACTTTTGTAGATCATAATAGTCTTGAAAAGTAAATAGTTTATAAAAGCAAAAACCTTGAAGGAAATTACAGAAGGCATAATGGCTTTTTGAGAGGCATGCCTTTGCATCCATATATACTTTTTTTTTTTTTTTAATCCAACAAAATTAAATTGGTCTGTTATTTCTGCAATATTTTTTTATCTCCTGCAATCCAGCAAATCGTTAATGAGTGTTTGTCCAGTCGCAGCAGCGGGGGTCTTGATTGCCAGAATGTTTGTTAGAAGGGAGGAGGGCATCCTCAAAGACTTTTTTTCTTCTCCTCTGCTTTTTTTAACATAATAAGAATTTTAAAAAGAAAAAAAAAGAAGGTTAAACAAAAGTCATTTCTCTGCTTGCAGTTGCTATGGCTGAAGGGCCCCCACTCTTGTCATTTTTGGAGGCATCAGAATTGTTACTGGCTTTGTCCCCACTGCAGGCAGTGACAGAGGTATCACATCCTGTTTCATAGACTTGGGTGCAGTGAGCTGTAGCTGTAAAAGATACACCTCAGGTCAGTGCCTGAGGTCTCCACGAGCCTTTTTTCCTGTGTGCCCTCACTTTTGCTTTTTGTAGTATGATTTATGTCTCATTCTCTTAACCACCTTCTTGTGTTTTCCTTTTGTTCTTCCGTGCCACTTTTGCTCTTCTCCACGTGCTTGGGGTTCTCCCAACTCTCTTCTTTACGTGTTGAATCTCACTTGCTGAGGTAGAACTATGTGTTTCCTCCCTTTTTGGGAGAAGATTATCCAGACAACTGACATGGGAAGTGTCTTTGGAAGATGGGGTGCCCAGAACATTCACCAGCTATGGTACTCAAAAGTTAGCCTGTCACCACCTCAGCTGACACTGAAAGTTTTGTTTGATCCTGGATCCTAATTTCTCTGAGCCAAATGTGTCTGGGTGCTGCTTCTACTCTTATCTGTCAGTCTTAAACAACTCGTGATGTCCAGAGTCACAGCTACCCTCGATTTTTCACACAGCTACTATTTCATCTGAGAAGTTGAGAGGGGCAGTGGGGGAAGGCAAATAAATTAGATGTGCTTACATGTCTCTAAGAAAACAGACATGTTGCTCTTAGAGGACTTTTAGGATGAAGTTGTTAGGGCTTGATTGTTCCCCACTGTGGTGTAAGATACTCCAGGGGGACGGTATGATGTGGATAGCAATGTATCATACACTGTGCTCTTGAAAATGGCTGATTATGGAACCTAAGACCAAAAAGACCTTGTACATTCTGATCTTTTTCCCCAGTTTTTGCTTTCTCATGACCTTCTCCCGACCTGCATCTTACCTTGCTCTGCGTGCCATTAGCACATGCTTTATTTTCCTCATAATGGCAAATTCAGTTTGCTATAGGGAGCCATGGGTATGATAATAACAAACAGGAACAGGTAATAGACTGCAGAAATTAGTGTAGAGAATTGGCCTCACTCCACAAATCACCCACCCATTTATGTGCTGACTGTTGTAATATTTACAGGAAGGTGCTATGTGAATGTATATGAGCATTTTTATGTATATGCATCTCCCTGTAATCCATTCTTCAGTCCACATGGGAAAGAAGTTTTCAAACTTGGAGGTGAAATCCAAAGAAAAAGTTAGTTAGTATTAATTAGTTTTATGCACACATGTAAGTTGGAGTATAAGGATTGTTAACCATGTATCTGATTATTTTAAACTTCTAATTTTAAGACATTTCTACTCTCTGTGAAGCTGGAAAATGAAATGTGGGGAAGTGTATGCAAATCCATTGTTGAGATAATGATACAGGACAGCCATAGGAGTGCCTGTGAGAGGCACAGGGACACACCAGTGGTCACCCAGCAGCAATATGTGTGCTCAAGCTCTTCAGACAATTCTCTGTTTCTAGGCCTGTTCTGGTTTTTTGGGATAGTAACTGACTTTCAGAGGGGCTTCTTGATGTAGTTCTTTTTGTTCACGATTGTGGTTTTCTTAGAGTATGTCATGATTCCTCTGTTTCTAAGCTGTGATCTCCACCAGACCTGTTTATTTCTTGAAAAGTCTACTTCAAAGTCTTCAGCTTTTCATTTCTGTGAGGCAAATAATATTATTACACTTAATAAGAATATATGCACTAGAGTTTAACTTTAGAGAAAGTGTTACTCCCAGAGTTGAAAGGGTAATTCATCTTCAAATGAGTCAATATATCAAGTTTAAATCTTTGTAAGTTCATAATGGAGATGTTTTAGCATCCCATATCCCCAAGGTATGCCAACAAGAGTGCCTTTTCAAGATTTTGGCCAAGTAAATGTTTAAAACTATTTTAACTTTGGTGAAATTGTAACTTTTTTCTTGCCTCTACCATTACAAAAGATGGAACAATTCTATTTTCTTAGATGCACAAGTTATAGTCCTATCATGTTTCTCACACTCAACAAACTGAAGATGTTTCCTCTAATAACTTCAGCATTTCCATGTAATGAGTTGGATGAATGAAAAGATTTAAATAAGAAAAATCATAAAATGGGCAGTCTGTTTTCATCTCTTTGGTAGGTCACAATATTCTTTAAGGTCATTAACTATCACTGCAGCCAGTTTTCAGATGGCATTTAGAGTTGTGTGCAGACATCAGATTTGAAATTCTACTTACTCTTGCAAAGGACAACTTCTTTTCTGTGCAAGAAATAGATTTTGTGTAAACGAATAAAAATCTGTATTCATAAAGCCTATGAACCACTTAATGGGGTGTTTTCTGTCCAGCTGGGAGTCCCATTTAAAACCACACCACTTAAAAACTTAGGACAACCATTTTCCTGATATGGATGTAAAGAAAGCGAATGCTTATTTATTTGGTGTGCAGACAATACAGAGATGTGGTGCATTTTTTTGGAAGAGAAGATGCATTTCTTAAGTGTTTTTAACTTCAACAGTATAGTGGAATAATTGATTTGTGCTGGGGATAGGGAATTCTGTGATCTGTTTGTAAATTTGAAAGTATCTTGGGATTGAAAACCCACAATAGGACAATAGCAGTAAATCAGGAGAGATGCATGACTGCTTCCATTACTATACATGGAATCTTTCTATAGCTTTTTTCTTTTTTTTTTCAGTAGAAGGTGCAGCAAACAACCTATGGAAAGCTCTTGCTTTTCTCTTTTGTGCTTTGCTGGTCTGAGTTTTGGTTGGCTTAATGTAGTGTGCTGAGGATCTGTGGCTGGCCTTGCCTGTGTACCTGCCCCCAGCCTCTCACAAGGACTGCCTTCCTTTGAAAAACAGCAAATCAGGAGATCAGAACCCTCTGGTAAAGGCGATGATTTCCCTACTTGTGACCAATACTTCCATAGATAATTTTTCCCCCCTCCAAACTCTTCTGTGGACAGGCTCTGTAGAGGTTAGTGGTTCGGTTTGTTCCATAGTCCAACTATTTTCTTGGGGGGCAGAATAAGATTTGCCTACTGGCTTCCTGGCTGATATTCTTTTGAAATAATGCACTATGTTCAAACTTGATCTAGCACAAGAAATTCCTTAAGCAAGGTTGGGCTTTTTTTTTTTTTTTTCCTTGTGTTTTGCTTATTTTCATTTTGAAATGCTGATATTTGCATTGCAGTTTAACCATTATTAAATAATATTCAGCTACCATGAAAAGAGCACACTTAATAATTTCTGAAAATGTCCTGATACAGCTTTGCTTCTCTTACATACTGACATATATTTTGGAGTGTGAAATAAAAGCTTGCATTACTTTCTATTATACTAGGAAATTGCTTTTAGCCTGTTCATTTGTAGCTGTACTTTACCAGTTTTATCCAAGTGTAGCTCATATGCCTAACAGCTTCATTGTAATTTTAAAGGCAGAAATATGCAGAAATTTCCCCATATGTCACTGGGGGAATCTTCTCCTCTGTGTAAATAGGCTGCCTGGTTTGTTCCTACAAAATGGGTAGGATGGCACTACAGATGTACCTGTGGAATGCACAGGCTGGGTTTTGGGGCTGGTGTGCAGAAGGTTCTCTGTGAGGTACTGGAAACATCAGAGACAGGTCGTGTGAGTCCTCTCAGTCCAGGGACAGTCACCACTTGGTGAATTTACCAGGAATGTGCAACAGAGAGGATAAGGCAGGGCAGTCCCGGCCACTGCCGCCTTTCCACTTCCTTCGGGCTCTGATGTTTTCATTTCTGAGGCAGCAGCTCCCATTAGCAGAGGCAGTAATTCATTTAGGGTAGGAGTTACTTACAGTACAGCTGTGCTGCTTTGATGGTGCCATCTGCCATCCATGGGTGGGAGCCAGCTTCCTGCAGGCTGCACATTCCAAGAGAAACTTTCCTTAAGACACCCAGACATCCGTGCAGGGAGCCTGCACGCCCCATAAAACGCGGGAGCGAAGGAAACGGGCGAGCTGTTGGGAGTCGCTTGGCTGAGATCTGCATCTTCAGACTGCGGTGCTAGGATCTCAAATAGTTGTGTCTAATTGAGGTGGAACCATCAGGAGCAACCCTGCTGGCCAATTTTCATTTCCTCTCTTTTTAGATGAACTGCCTAATTCGGCTTTGTAAGGTGCAGCCAGCCACGTCTGTCAGGGCATAGCTAAGAGCGAAATTACGAATTGCCATCTAAGGAGATCATCCTCTTAATTGCAGCAGGCCTTAATTCACATTCCATGGGTGTATTTTTGCATTACTGCTTAATCAAAAAGCTACTGGAGCCAAATATTTTTGTGGATGTATCTGTGTCCTAGCTCTCTCTCTCGGTGTTTGCTGCATTGCTTGTGTCAAGTGAGGCTTTCCAGCTCCGTTAAATGGAGGCATTGCTGCCAGGGCCCCGTGTCACAGGAGCTCACAGTGTGCAGGGCAGGCAAAGCTGTGGAGCAATTTGCCTTTTTCTGGGCCAGTTGAAGCTGATGAGGTGAAAGCACCTGTTTGGTCCAGCCACTTGGTTTATGCTGCCCTGTGTGCTGGGGAGTGAAAATCTTCTTAGAACCAGAGGGCAGTGCTGGTCAGAATGGCACATCGCATCGGCACCGAGTAAAGCTGTGGCTTGTCATGTGCTTGTTTTGCAGCAGAATAGAGGATTGTGCTCCAGAGGGTAGATCTCAAAGACCTCTTGAGCTATACAAATCAAGGGAGGTGTTTAGAGATAATCTAATGTAGGTAACAAGTGAAAACTTCCTTGGTCCAATAAATGGGAAAATAATGGGAAAATAAGTTTTGCCCAAGTCTGTGTTTCAGAGAAAGCTAATGAATGTTTTTAATAAAACTGTCAAGTACTGCTTTAATTTATTCCTTATTTAAAAAGAAAATAGATTATTTTAAGAAAGTTATATCTCCTTTTCCACACTTAAGGTACTGAGACTTTCCTTCATAATTTGGCAATGCTTTCTTGGCTTTTTGCGTCAGCCAGTATTTGCTGAGCGGAATTGAACTTGGTATGAAAGTTTTCTCTGAGAAGAGCTGATTGATGAGCTTTGCTTTAAGTACTGTTTACTTGAATGCATTTTAACCTCTTAGCAATAACAATGCCCACTTCTCTCTTATTTTGGAATTAACGTACCCCATGCCCAGCATGCAGAAGGAGCACAGTCCCTGGTCTGGGGAATGATTGTATATCCTTGCAGTGTAGTCCTTTCTCCAAAACACTGCAATTGCAGAGTGTCCCCAGTGGAAGGGGGTTCTGTTTGTGGAGAGAAATCAGCACAGGGAGTCGTGGCAATTCAACTGGAGGCCAATTAAGTACATTGCAGACAAACACTGGTTTTCTTCCTAAGAGTGTCTTTGCCGTGGCTGGAGGCAGCCTGCTGGAGCTCGTCTGAGCATGGCAACTCCTTTAGACTTTGTTTGTGATATTGAAGAATAATTTTGACACTTGTGTGAGAGCTGTGTCAGTTTACAGTGACAATTTAAGTCATTAACAAATGGCAGCTATTTGCCATCTGTCCCTTTTATCAGCCCAGAACCCATATACAACTTAGTGTTGGTTGAGTGGATTAGCTTTCTCTTAAAATTTTTGAAATAGCAAGCAACTCTCTGTTCCACTTTAGTTTCGTTTTTTTTTTTTTTTCTCCAGACATGGTTCTTTTATGAGGAAAAAAAGGGAAAAAAAAAAAACCTACAAAAAAGGAAGACACCGAATATGTGAGCTGTGTTGATGAGTTTTGTGGGACTGTTCATTTTCCAAAGCAAAGGGATGTGGTTCTCCAAGAGGGTGAAGAAGGGGACAAATGAGACTCCTGTTTCCAGTCAGTTGCAGAGCCTTGATGTCCTGTTTGACAGCAAGACTCAGATTCCTACGAAGTTTGTGTGGGATGGGGACTGTTGAGGTTGCTTGCCACTGAGCGATTCCAGGATGGCAATTCAGCTGTTATGGAACAGCTGCTGGGAATCTGAAAACAGCTCAGGGGTGTCAGACTCCTGATTTCCGTAGAATGTTTTGATTCCCTTAGTTCAGTGAGCTGAATACTGATTTCACATGGACTCTGTCTTGGGTGTCTCAAGTCAAACTTCTCTTCCTGGAGCTCTGTACCACTTCCAGAACTAATTAGGCACTCCCACCTCAGTAATGAGATTATGATAGTTTGGGATTAAGGAAAGAAGCATGGCTGAACTCCTACCAGAAAGCCAACCCTGACACACAACACCCTGGGATAAGCAGGAGGTGGGCACAGCTGGCTTTGAAGTTGTGGCTCAGATGCCTCACCCCAGTGATTATTTCAAAGGAACACTGATCCCACATGGCCACCCAGGAGCCCTCTTCAAACACGAGCAGCAGCCCAGTTTAGAGCAGAGCTGGATGTCACTGTGGGCACTTGAAGGCTGTGGGGATTTCAGCAAGTAGAAATGGATATCAGAAGCAGTTATGATAATAATTGGAGTTCTATTTACTAAAACAGAGTGGAGATAATTAAGGTGTGGCTGTATTTATGCACACAGGGGTTTTAGAAAGCAATGTTTTATTCAGTCTTCAAAGGCTCCAGCCTGCCCTGCTGGTGTTAGTTGTTCTTTACTTGCCTGAAGCTTGGCATTGCTTGGCCTGGTGGTCTCTGAGTAGCATCAGCTAAAATAGAATTGCTGTGCTGGGTAAGTTTTAGAATAGATTTCTGAGAGAAATAGGAAGGAACTAGAATTCTGCTTTAAAAAAAACCCCCAAACTTGCTTAGTTGCATAAACACAAGGGACAAAGTAGTGTTTTTCATGCAAAACATATTGTGGTATGTCAGCATGCTGGCACTGATGGTGAATAAGCTGTTTTAAATATACATCCCAGAAATAGGAAATATGCTAAGATGTGATATTTCAGTCTGGGAACCTGTCTTAAATGGATGAAAAAGGACACAAAATGATACCATGTAGCTGGAATTTTGGGCTTTATGAGAAGTGAATAAAAAGTGATCATGAACTCTGTAGGCATCTGTTAAACAAGTAAGTTTTTAAACATTTCTAAAAAAATGTTGGCTAACAAAGCAGCTCACTGTGGTAATAAGAGTTGCAATGACAACCTTTATGCATGAATAAATGTGTAGATATGTTTTAATGGCATTTCTGAGGTTGATGTTGTAATAGCTGCCTTCATTAATGATCTTTCAAAGCCAAGCGAAGGCGTTATTACAGAGATTAAATCATTCTCCAGCAGCACAAAGGTAATACATTGGTGGTGGATTTGGAAGGCTGTTTTGTAGAGAGAGCAGCACACAGTGCAAGTTCTTGGATAGGGTTGTAAAAGTTTTGTAGACATAGAAGACAATTTCCACTGTGTCTGACTGCTTTCCAAGGAAGCATAAACGTCTTGTCATAATCAACCTTGCTGGAAGCAGGAGGCTGAAAGTTATGGGAGGAATTAATTCTGTAATATTCGTTCCTGAGAATGAAAATAGGGCCACTTTCTCTGTATCTATCTCCTGTGAAAACTTTTTGTTTTCCAAAATGAAAGTTGCAAACCTTTTGAGTTTTTTTCCTCCTCTGTTTGTTTTTTGTGTGTGATACCAATGACTGTCTCTCTTCCCCAAAACTACACAGAGATTCTGAAATATGAATCATACTACTTTGTCCATAATAGCTGTGATGCCACTAACAGCATCAAGCTATTAAATGGGGAAGAGAGGGCCTTTTCTCCCTGGATCTTAGCTCTTGTATTTAATTCTGATTTAGAGGATAGATCAGGAATAGTGTCCAACACACCATAAATGCATGCATATGAATTTAGTCAGGGAACAAGCTTCTTAGGAAATCAAATTAATTGCCCACTAGATATTAACATCTATGATTTTGCAAAGTAATTTAGCACTTCCCTGTGACTGAGATTTATCAGTGGGATGGAACCCACAAACTGCATGTTGCTGCTTTTTCAACAAGCACATTCTCCAGACTGTGTTTGAGAAATATTAAAAGAAGTTAAATTTGAAATTATGATAATGTAGGTCACTATTTTAACTCTTTTAAAGTTTTTTATTGAAATGAATAAAAGCAAAGTCATTGTTTTTAAGAGCATCCTTAATTTTTGTGAGAATAGGTATTCCCTCACCCTTGTTTTGGGTGATGTAGAAATATATTGCTGTTTAAGAGGAAATGGCAAACTGTTGGAATATTTGTTATGACTCAAATCTCCTGTGTTATCATGGAGTGAAACCTGGGCAAATTTCCTGAGCAGCTTCGAGAGGGACATTAAGCCTTGTTGAAAGAAATGACGTTTGTAAATGTTGAAATTGTGAAAGGGACTGGGAGCGGTTGTCTGCAAGTTGTTTTCTTTCAGGTAAAAAACTACCATTGAAACACAATAATTGCACATTTTTAGTTATAGAGCTTTTTCCTGTGTTTTGCCTGATACTGCAAATACTTGTGGGTTCCAAAGCAAGCAAATGCAGCATGAGATCTGCAGTATGAATTGGATTGTCAGGCCTGCTGTTTGTAGGGGGTTTTTTGGAATTTTTTTTTTTTTTTTCTGAAGCAAAGTTATCTCAAGCCCTGTAGTTTGTGCCGATTCTCATTCCTGGTGGCTCTCATCAAACCAGTCTTTGAGTGGGAAAAAATTCTACCTGTCTGATGCATCCAAGGATAAATAAAAATAAAGTGGTTTACCTCTCTCCTCCCTCCAACAGCCAGGGTTTCACTGGGAAGGTAATTGATAAATTCAAGAGTAGCAAGAATGAAAATGATTTTTGGAAGGAAAGACAGAAGTTTTCACAGTAGCACCTTCAGAGATGCAGTGTTTTTTACACATACTGCTGTAAAATGAGTATGAACAAATACCTTGATTTTTTTTCTATATCGTAGCAACACACATTCTCAGTAAAGAGCAGGAAGGAGAGCATTGCCAGATGAAACTACTATGCTGAAGTTCACCCTAGGGATTTACTTAGGTTCTGCTTTAATTATGGAGAGATTTTCAGTTTTGAAGTTGATTTTCAGTTCTTACTAGATGCATTTCTGTAGATGGAATAATCCTTCCTTCATGAAATAGAATTATTAAAAAATGACGGTGTTAATAATTCAAATTTAAGAATCTTGGCATGCAAATGTTCCTAGTAAAAAGAAGAGCAAACTCTGTGTAAGGTGCTTAGTTTGCAAAGAAATCAGCATCAGAGTTTAGTATTACTCTGGAATGCAGTTATCTGAAAGTAAAATGTATGGAAACAATAAAATACAAATACAATGTGTTAGGGTTTTGGGAGGGTTTTTTGTGAAGTCAGGAAACTTAAGAAAAGTGGAAATCTTTTAATTAATTTTTTGCAGAACTGCTCATTAAAACTTGTAAGTGCTTAACTAAACAAAACCTTAATTGAAAGTGTCAGAAGTGATCCGTGGCTGCATTACAATATTCTTCTTTATGCATAATTTCCTTTGCCATTTAGTTGGATACCAACCCCTACTCTGACCTATCAGTTCAGACACAAAATGTTCACCCTGGTTTCTTTGTGCTATGTAAAAAGAGTTAAAATAGGCTGGGACTGAAAAAGATAGGAGCTTTGTTGGTTGTTTTTTTTTTCTTTTCTAGAGCAACATCTGTGTTCAGAACAGGTGGCCCCAGGACAGGTTCGTGGATGCAAAAGGCTTTATTCCATGTGTACTCTTTGTATCCTTGAGCCTGATTTATTAATAAAACAGTTTTTATGAAAGGTGAAAGGTGTCTTAACGCCTCTAACAACGGCTTTGTTAAATCCAGATGTCTGTAGTAAAATGGATGATATAAAAATCCTTAACTGGCATAGACCAAGATAGCAATCTAATCAACTGGTGTTGTTTCTAATTCATTGTAGCCAGTGTCTCTTGCTGTTATCACATAGATTTTTGTGTACAGGATAAATATTTCTCCAAGAAAATGTTAACAGGGACGTATTTTTGATGAACATGCTACTAACTTTGTGAGTTTATGTAGCAAGAGTCAGTTATAAACTCAGTCTGAATAAATACATCTAAACCCTTTTACTACACAGTAAGTTATTTTCTACTCAGAATGGGTTCTCACCATACTCTGTGTAGTTTTACAGATTTAGGTGGAATGGTTCTGCTCTGTGCCTGCTAAGGATCTGCACTCAGAGCAGTACAGCAGTCCCACAGTTCCCAGAAGGGTTTTTCCCAAGGAATGCAGGCCTCTGAGAGCATTGATGGAAGCTGATTTATCTCCCATTATGCTTGTGGAGAAATGCTACGTAGGAATAGAAGCAGCTGTTGAGTAATCCTGTTTATTGAATGCATTCTTGGGCTTTCCAGACCTCTGAGTTGTGGGTATATCTTACAATTGTCTTGCAGCCTGTGTGACAACACCCGGGCAAAGCTGGTTTTAGCAATTTCAAATGGAATACAAGTTCTTATGTGCTTTAGAGGCAGTCAGGAAAGCTTGCCCTGTGTTCACCTGAGCTGCTTTGCTCTGTAATGGTTAAAATTAGGTCTGAAAAGTTTCTTTCTTTGAGATGTCAGCAGGCAAGACAACCCCTCAAAACGCAGGAGAGGAAATTTATCTGTTGTATCCTCACCCTGCTCTGCTTATCAAAATGTTTGCAGAGACTCATTCAGATATAAGGGCATTTTAAAGGGAAATCACCTGAGCCTTGGCCCCAGGTAGTCTTTCTCAGGGCAATATAGGATTCATCTGTCTTTTGAAGCTGACAGTTCTATCAATTTACATCTTCTGTTTTAAAGTCCCTTTATGTTTTGAAGAGGGAAATTCATGATCATCTTTCACAGGAAAAAACCCCAAAACTTTCTGATTGTCTCTGCAGTGAGAGATAAAGAATAAGTTTTGAAAAATATAATAGTGGGAAACTAGGCTAGCAGGGAAGATTCCACTATGCTATTTTGCTGGGAAATGTGGAAATTGAAGGTTTGAGCCTGAACAGAATATTAATTAATTTCAGCCCTTTTAACCCCAGTGGTTCATCAGGTACCTGTTCTCATCAATTAATATAATCCTCCATTGTCCTCAGAAATGGTCCTGTTCCAAGCAGAGTTCTGGACTGTAAGCTGCACTGAGAAATGAATGCCAACCACAGTAAACACTAGATCCAGGTCTCTTTGCATATTGTGACTCTTCTAACAAATGTCATCTGGAGTGAAAATAAACCTCAGCTGGAACATGAGATCCAAAGAACTTGGATCCTAGAGAAAGCTGAATATAGAAAAGCATTGTGTAGCTGGATTTCTTTCAGATGAAGATTGGTGAGTGCAGAAAAAAATGAAAGCTCAGATCAGTAATTTCACATTCTGGCAGGATGATGTGTGTAATACAGTCCTTGGGCTATAAAGAGTTTGGCATGTGGAGTCCCGTGAAGAAACTGTTAGTCATCTCTGTTTGCCTGAGAGAAAACAACCTTTAATGTATAAACCAAGCCTAAACTGGGAAATGAAGCATATTGCAGGAATATGAACTGGGGTTTATGACTGTTTTTGATGGCACTTAATGGAATGCTATTTATACAACTCAAACAGCACATTTGTGTGTGTGACTGCCCTTCCTTGCAGTTTTTGGCTCTGTGTATTTCTCAGTTCACAGAGACAAGGAAGGGTTCAGTGACACACCACCTTTGAAAGGTGCTGCTGCTCATTCAGCAATGGCCTTGGGATTTCCACAGTGAGATTTACTCATGAGAGTCCTTCAGTGGGCTTGTATCCATGTAGGAGGTGAGAGTTTCCTCGGAAAACAAGAGGTATCTTACATTTGCAATCCTTAAGAGGTTGTTACTAAACTTATCTTTGGAACCACGGAGTGTTGTGCACAGGAAGGCATAAAAGCGTGGCTCGTGTTGAATGCAAGCACACCAAAGTGACAGAGAAACTCAGTGAGATGTGCTTGGCTTGGAAATCTGTCTTATTTATGCTGTCAGTTGCACTCCTCACAAGGTGACGAGCTGTGCTGAGTGCCTCTCCCCCTGCCTCCTGTGGAAGCATCAATCTGCAGGAGCCCGACGATGGCTGGTTTTGGTGTCAGGTGGATGGAGTCACTGCAGGCAGGTCACACGGATTAATGTAATCTGTGCTGATCTCAAACACCCCAGCTCATACTGCAGATTAGTTCCTCACTCCCTGATTACAGCTGACCTCTTTTTCTGACATGCCCTTACATTTTATGTTACAAAGAATGTAAAGCACAACCAAGTGTTGCGTTAATCACCCTCTTTAATACCTGTCATGCTTTCCCCTTTTGGCAGAGGCTCACTAAGAAAGAGATCCAAAAGGCTGTCTTGTGTGAAACTGGAAAGAGATCATGTGGTACTCTGCTTATTTTGCTTTGTTACTAAGGCTCCCATCAATAAATATCTAACTATTGTGAATAGTTAATCCTTTCCCTCTCACTAAAATTCAGAGTAACAGAGGTACTACCACATTTCAACTCGAGGTGGTAACTCGTTGCTGTAACACACCACACTACTAGCTCTGCCATTTCAGATAAAGTGCTGAAAGTTTATGCATTTTTATTTAGCCTCTTTCAGACCAGTGTGCAAAATTAGAATGTTACTTTCATGAATTAATTTCTGCAAATACCTACAAGTGATACATTTAGTTTCTGCATGACCAGCATTACGTGAGAACCAAGAGGTTTGTGTTTCTCTGCCCAGACCTTCTCCTGATGAAAATATTGTTCTAGGACTTCAGCTACAGCTTTTGCATATCTGACCCTTGGAGTCAAAAAAATGTTGATTACCAAGCAGAAGCAGATCAAGTTTCTTTTCCCAATTTTCTTTTTCTCTCTTACATTTTAAAAATGCCTAATCACACATATTTCACAGGATCAGAGTTTGCTGCATGGATTTTGGTTAATAAGTTACATTGCATAATTACCTGCTTCAGAAATTGCCAGTGTGTTATATAATGCATGTGTTGTGTAATGATTGCTGCACTGTACAGTGCATAATGCATGGTATAATGTGTGTTATATAATGAATATAGAGCTTCTCATAGGAAGGCTTTTCTGGTATGTTGTCCTGTCTCTGGCAGCAGCCAGTGTGTATGGAGGAAGGAAAAAAATATGTTGAACCTCAGCTTCCCTGAAATACTCTCCTGGATTTCAGCACTTAGTACTTCAGGGAATTGTGGAGGTGGTTACCACTCCAGAGTGAAAATAACCCCTCAGTGAACCTGGAAGCCTCTTCTGCTGGTGAATTCATGTCTACTGTTTGTCTAAAACAGCCTGTGAAATGAGCTGTAGGACACAGGTTACGCTGCCCTGGGACTGAGGCAGTTCACTGGGCAATAAAATAGCAATAAAGTAGCAATAAATAGGTAAAGCAGAGGCACCTGTTTCTTTACTGAATGATCCCACGGGACAATGTTATCCTGGCACACTTTCACTGTGTGCTTTACATCACATGGGATATTTTGGTCAGCATCTTGAAGAATCTTAAGCTTATGCCAGTTAATTTCTTCAAAATTATAGAGGAAGAAGGAAAGTAAGTTTGGAAGTTTTCTCATCAAGTATTTGAGTTGAAGTTTTGAAATGGAAATAAATAAGCTTTCCTATAGACTGTCACATTGCACCAAGTACTGATAAGTGTATTTCCATGTGCCAGGCATGCTAGTCATTATTAGAGTACCTTAGGATCTTTCTCAGATGGTTTTAGATGTTGGGCAGAGTTACAGAGACCTCAGGATACTTAAGTAGATATCCCCAGTTTCTTGCAGAAAACAAAAACAAGGCAAGACTTTGTATGTTTTATTTAAAATTAGGCAGACTCCTTCAAATGGATTACTGCAGTAATAAACAGAGGAAAATGTACAATTTTAAGCTTTTAAACTGGTAGTATCAGTTATCTGCTGAGGTTATGGGAAAAGAAAATGAAGTAATCATGTTTTCACTTTTATTTTATTTTAGTTCTAGTGTTTTCCCTTCCTTTTCAGCTCACAGATACTTTTCTTGTGCTTTTTAACATTTTATCTAGAAATACGTCAAAGAAAACCTACGAGTTTAATTCAAGTTGTCAGGAGTTTATTCCGGTATTGTCTTTTTCTCAAATGGTAGAGAAATCTCCCTTTTTGTTTAGACATTTGGAAAAGAGGAGGAAGGAAGAAAAGATTCAAAATGGGAAAAGGAAAAAACCAATAATGAAAGAAATATGTGTTTTTGCAGAGAAATGAAAGCCATGGAAAAGAAATTAATTTGTGAAAGTACCTGTCTCTCCTGGTATAAATTTATAAGTATCTACTTTATTACAGAAGCAGTGTTTCAAAAATCTGTTCCCCTTTTCTTGTTCTGTAGATACTTTTAGGTTAATCCATATGAATGTATCTGTACTGTTCATACTGACTGAAAATGAGGTTTTTCTTTTTTTGTCTGAAAGGTTTTGAGAACACTTTCTCTTCTGATTTCTTGAGACTACAGATTCCTTTGAAGCAAAATAGTCAAATTTTGGAAGAACTGAATGCAGACACTTGATTCACTTGATTGTTCACTATAAGTTTCTTCCTTTCTCCTGTCTTTCTAGCTGGGATTTAAGGTCCAGCTAGTTCCTGTGATATGGCACAGTCTGGATAAGTTTCTGTAATGAGAGTGGCATTCCATTAGTTCTCTCCCAGCTGCTGTTCTCTAGAAGTTTAATTTTGGCTCTGTCTGGGGATGTTCTCCCAATCTGCAGACGATGGGTTTGGTGCCTAACCCAGTGCAATTGGGATTTGCTTTGGTAAATCAGCTGAGAGGAGCTGTCTTGAGCTCATGGTTTCAGCTCCAACACTGAAATGTTGCCCTGCTGTTAAGAAGACTCTGGGAGTTGTGGCTCTGAATAATGGCAGCGTGGTCTGGATTAATTTGGTTGATCGTGCAGCTGTGAAGCTGCTGGAAGAACAAGACTGTGGATGGTGAGAAAGCAGAAGAAGAGCTGTTGTATTAAGCTGCAAAGGCAGCAGTCAGGCTCCCTGAATAGAAGTTCATTTCTCAAGCTGCAATAAAGCCTACATGGAATGGAATCTTAATTTCAGGGTGCTGGTTCCCAGCTGGGCCGCAAGGTGCAACTCAGAATTTGCCTGAGGAGCTGAGCTCTGTAGGGCGTGACTGTGGTGCCAAATCCTGCCTTGAAGTGTCAGCAGGGTGCTGGCTGGTAATTCAGAGCATCCAGAGATGGTACCTGGTGGGTTTGGATCTGCAGAGAGCGTGTCCATTCACACCTTGCATTGCTCTCAGGACTCAACGCCTCCTAAGAAATTTCCTGATGCTGTCGGTGGGATTTGGATCCAGTCATCTTCTATGATTCAACGCAACAATGATCAGATCAGGGACTTTTTGACCTCTACCAACTTTTAGTAAGACAAAGGACTAAGGCATATCCTATACAAATTTTAAACAGGCATCCATGGATCTACATTAGAGCTGTATTACAGACAAAGAATGAACTTGTTGTCGAATGCTTAGACGAATATTTGTGTACCTTTCAAGGGGGAGTGTGTCCTAAATTACACAGATAATACATCCTGTGTTGTGTTCATGGTCTGATGTTAACACCAACTGGCAGGTGCTGTCCTGCCACCCAGTAGTAAGCTGAAAACTTGCAATTTGCTTTTTCATTACTGCTCTTGTGTGAGGGTTCCTGATTGAATTTGAACTGGAGGATGTGGCATTAGTGCTCTGTCAGTAACGGAGAACTGTGTAACATCCCAATCTCAAGAATCTTGTCCCTTTTGCATATCTCGCTCTATTTATTTCTTTAGCAGTTGGTTGCATTTATGAGAAGCAAACGTGTTCAGTTAATAAAAAGGATACTTTTTTTTTGAGCTTCATTACCTTGAAAATTCTCTAAAATAGGTGAGTTGGACCTTTAAAATAACATAGATAAAAGAAGGGAGCCTTGCTGCTTCTCCTGGGTAATTGGAAGTTGCTGCTGTTTAACAGACTTCCTAAATTGATTTATGCTACTCCTGAGCACCCTGTAGCAGCGTTTTCAATGCTTTGGAAAGTAGATAATCACTTCAAAATTAAGTCATTCTATCAAATCCGACCTGGAGGGATCGGGTTTTATGTGTTGCCCTAAAATCTACAGAAATTCTGCTTTGGGTCCTCAAAAAACTTGAGATTGGAAGAAAAGCAGGCTCTGAACGAGAGTTCTGTGCAACTACTGTGGTTTGCCTTTTGTAACTATCTCATAAAGTTAGATAGTTCCCTCTCCTCAAGCAATTATAACTTAATTTCTTTATATTAATTTTGATTCTTATTCAGAGAGTTTTATCTCTTCATTACATACTCTAGCTGTAATTTAGCTTTTAAAGCATTGCTGATTAAAAAGAGATTTATTTCATGGAGCTAAACATTATTTTTAAATGGATATAGAGGCATCTGCTGACACACCTCCCTCTGAATATTGTTAATTGTATGAGTAGAGCTATCTAGAAGTCGATTTTGTCATTATCAGACACTTTCAGGGATTGTGAAGTTTTTCATTTAATGACTTCCAAAGAGTTTTTGCCATTTATCATTTAAAAAGGGACTTGAGAATAGGTTGATTGTTCCAGTGGTACCCGATCTGTAGTCAAGGTGCTCGTGTGGGATAAGACTTTGAATCTCTGATCTTTCTTTTTCAATTCTTTCAGTTGAGGGTTTAAATATCTTTTTGGCACTGATGAAAATTTAACTTCTAGAGCTCAGGATTCATCCTTGGTGGAGCATCGTGTCGGAATATATTTCAGCAAAAGTTTTAGTTCTTTCTGGTGACTCATTGTTGTCTTACAGTAATTTAAAATTTTCTGATAGGCCAGAGTTACAGGTAGAATAGCATCTTATTTATTTGTTAGACTGCTTTAAATATTGAATGAAAAAAGTAACTCCACAGATGTGCCTTTCACTTAAGGAATATTAATGGCCTAATTTTCTTTTTTATTGAAACTTTTTGTGTGTGTGTGCATTGGATTAAACAGTCTTTGTGTTTCATGTTCCCATTTTGGATAGAATCAAATTAATCAGAGACTTGGCTTTTAGGAAAGGAAAACGGAAGCAACATAAATGTAGCCTGAAGGTTTCTTTCATTTATGTGGTCCCTTGGGAGGACAGTCAAATCAGAAAAACCAATCCAAGCTGTGTAGTCCGTAACAATTTATAAAACTAAAAAATTGAGGAATGCTGGATTTCCCTATGAAGTCTGCCTCACAAAACTGGGTGTGCAATATGAAATTCAGCACTGGACTATAATCCAGTAGAGAGCATCAAAACAGAGTGAAAATGAAATCTGGTCTGCCAGGTATGTACTTGAAATTCTAGACTTCTATAGAGAAACTTTTTGATTACTTGAATATACCCAGTATCTTACCTTTTGATAAAATGTTGAATTTTAGTATTAAGAAATCTCTTTGCATGATAACAAGATGAAACAGTAAAGTAAGTAATGTTATTATCCTTGAGGAGTGTCAATAAGTATCCATTTGTACTCTTCATCTCTATGATTATCATGCATCAAAGATAAATCCAGCACAATGCCTTGTTATGTATGCTGGAAAACAATCCATGGAAGATTTTTTTATTGAAGAATTATTTTGTCTTGTTGAAAGATACATCTGCTGATTGTTTCTTTCATAAGATGACAGGTAATTAAAATGAACACTTTATTAACACTATATTAACAGTATGCCATCATACTGGTTTAGTATCTTTGCTTGTGTTTTAGGGCCAGTTCTGTCTCTGAAAATGAACAAAGTGAAGCATTTTATTGTATCTTGAGCTAAGTTGTGTAATGGTAGGTGATTCTGGACGGATTATTCAACAGCTGCCTTTTTTTCTCAATTTATCTAGTTCAGGGAAAAAAAAAAGGCATATTGTGTAGAACCCTAGAGAAAGATCTTAAGCTGTTGAGCGAGCACATGGATATGAATCACAAGAAGTGCAAGGTGAAATATTGTCTTGTTTACAGACTCGGTGTCTCTGGTGGAATACTTGTATTACTGCTATCAGAAAGACATTACAAAAGGCTTAGGTAGCCTCTAGTGCTGCTTTCTACATCTCAGGCCAGGTGCTTACCTGCTCACATTCCTCAGATTGGAATGCTGTGAAACATCCTGTTGTTTCATTGGAGCCATTTAGATTTGGCAATTGTAGAATCATTAAGGCTGGAAAAGACGTCCAAGAGCATCAGGTCCAACCTTTGACTGAGTAGCACCGTGCCCACTAAACCACATCGTGAAATGCCATGACCACTCATTTTTTGAACACTTCCAGGGATGGTGACTCCACCACTTCCCTGGGGAGCCTGTTCCAATGCTCAGCCATTCTTTTAGTGAAGTAGTTTTTCCTAATATCCAGGCCGAATCTCCTGTGGCCCAAGAGACCGTTTCCTCTTGTCAGTCCTGGCCACTGGTGACTGTTTATCACATCACATTACACAAATGCAAGCAACTATTTAAACCAGAAAGCTCTGGAGAATCTGGTACAAAGCTAAAATCCAGTGGGATACCTTTGGTTTACTTGCCGAGATGGTGGATGAGTCACTAACAGAATGTTATCTCCTCAAAGAGTGTCTATCCTGTCCCTCTGTCTAGAACTGCTTGTCCTACTGCCCCACAAATGGCAAGGAACCAGGCAGAAAATTGGTGTGTTCTTGTCAAATGTTTTGTGAACGCACAGGTATTGACTAAAATGAAATGGGGAGTGGCAGAGAGAAGAAAAAGATTATTGCAGTCTCGATCTTGCCACAGAATGTCCTCTGTGCTTATCCTGAGGTAAGAGATATGGCTAAAGAGAGGGCTGGCACTGCTGGGGAAGAGTAGGGGAGAATGAGGCGATGGTGGAGACATACTGAAGTTTGGGAACATTTCTTAGAAGCAACCCTGTCATGAACAAATGAATAAATAGTCAAAATGACAACATATAATGCTTGAAGTACGCAAAACTCATTTGTTACATTCATGCTCTTGTTTGAGAAAATGAATTACAGAGTCTCTGAAAGGAAGAAAGGGACTGCTTCACATCCCAGTGATGACCATTAATGCTGTGTACTGTGCTAAAAGCAGCTTCTGGAAGGAGTATAGTTAAATTTCATTTCTTTACAACCTAGAATAAAATTTGGTATTAAAGTTTAAGCATGTTGTATGCCAAAATGAAATACTGTAATTAAGAAATATAGCATTATCAAGCCCCTTAGCATTTTAAACTCAAATACCTGAATCACAAAGTTGACAAAGAAAGGTATAATTCAAAAATATTGAGTTTCCATGATGCATTTCAATTTTTTGACCTCATTTTAGGGCTTGCAGAATTGTTCTGCAGTCAACGTGGTCGAAATGTTATTTTCTTAAGGAAAGCTGGAGTGTCAATTTAAGTGTTTGTGGCTAAAAGAAACATTAGTAAGAAACAGAAAGCTAAAGCCAACAAGAGTGGGATTTGCCATGTGTCATACATTGCATGCATGTGAAGCACTCCATATGCTCCATTTCCAGCTTGGAGTGGACGCTGACCCCGAGGAATACGTTGGCTGTCACATCTCACTCTTCATTCACTGTCATCTGTGATGTGAAGAGGTCATATTATCTGTAGACTTACTGGGAATTAGGCTGTTTCTGGTGCTGGAGAAGTGCCAGTTTCCAGCAGATGAGAATCCACAAGTGTGGTTTTCCAGTTTGTGTCTTTGTATACCTGTGCTAACAAAGGGTTACCCGTTGAGATGGGGTGGTTTGTCAGCCCTCTGAAGGGGTCAGATCCTTGTTTCAGGCACCTATGCTCTTTGGCTTCCCTGGAAATCTGCTGTAGATTAATTTACCTGGTTGTAATTCCTTTTTGACACCTAGAAAACAAAAACAGTTGAAGGGAATTGCCTCTGGGGCTTAATTCTGTCAGCAGTTACCAATAACATAAATAAAGAAGTCTTCTGGAATCAGTTGTGTGCTCCCAGTTCAGGCTAGTCAACCAAATTCTCTTTTTTGTCATAGCTCAGTGAATTCAAAGTGCTTTGCACTTGAGCCCTGCTGCAAACCCCTGTGAAGTGCTCTACTTGAGGGAGTTCTGCTGCCAGTTGAAAATCATCTGAACAGTTCCCCTGGGGTAAAAGGTTTCTGAGCTGGAGTGTAGAAGTCCTTTCTCTCAGAACCCTCCTAGCCATTATTCGCTGGTGATGCCTTTCCCACCTCACTGGGTTGCTTCTGTGCAGGAATGTTTAACTGAGGAGCTCTTACATCACCCCATTTTGAGAGAGACAGCATCAATCAGCAGCATCCCCTGACCCTTCCCCATTGAGTCTCATGATGAAATTGTGCCGGAAGATTTAGCTGGGAGAGCTGTCACTCCTCACTCACTTCACAGTGATTGTTGTTGGGGAAGTTACAAACTGCAGCTCAGTGGAATGACACAGTTTGATTTTTGTCTGTTTTAAGAGGGAAAACAGCTATGAAATTTTGTGGAAAACCCCTTAGGAATTTTTTTTCCTGCCCTTTCTTCTTGCTTCATCTTGCCAGTGGGAAGGAGTGTAAGCAAGTGGCTTGCATGATAATTAAGTGCCAGATCTGGAACCAGCTCCTGGTCCTTGGAAAACCTCAAGTATCAAAGGAAAAGGAGAAGTCTGAGTTAACTGTAAGGCAGAACTCCACTGAAGGGCTGCAGATTTATTGAGCGTTAAATGTCAGTACCAATGTAATAAAGATGGTACACAGTCAGTGATGAGAACTTTTCTGAAGAAAAATCCTTTTCAGTAAGTTGTCAACCTGTCTGGAGTTGTGAATTGTTATCAAAAACCAAAAAGACAAAACCAAAAAAATACAGGTAGGGAGAGTATGGAAACCTCTGAAAGCTGAGCAGCAGAGAAGGTGCAGTTCTGCAAACTTAGTCCCTACGTTTCTTATTTTGGAGTGTTGATCTGTTTTGATAATGAACTGCTTTGGGAAGGGGCATATCTTAAATCTGTCATGCTTCACAAGTGTTTCTTTTCTTGACCAGAGAGGTCTGGGTGAAGCACAGCTGGAGCAGAATGCAAGGCTATGTGTGTAGTGTGGTCTTCATGAAGCAAAACTGTCTTGTTTGAAGTGTGCTCGAAGTGCTGTGTCAATGGTATGGTCTAAAAAGAGCACAGCAGAAAATTCTGCGTGTTCTCCTGGGGATGGGGAGTTGTTTAAACATTATGCTGTGGATACTGAGAAGTTTAAAAAAATGTGTATATCGTAGCTAGGAAGGTATTTTGAGAAGTGAGGGTGGGGAGTGCACGGTTCTGCCGTGAGTAGGACTGGAATCCCACATCAGTGTAACAAACAGCACCGTGCTGTCTCTGAGGCTGGCTGAGGATGGATTTTCAGTGGTCCAGGACCAAGCTTAGTGTTTGCTGGTCAAGGCCAGGGAATTTGGGACAGGATGCAGCTCCTAGATGCCGTGGCTGGGTCAATATTGCAGGAATCCATTTGTAGGAAGGCTTGCTGAGCTGAGGCTGCCCATTACCATCTGTGGCTGTCAAGAAGCAGAGTCAGAGTCTCTGTTCCTTGCAGGCAAGGAATCTGATTGAGGTAATTCTTCAGTGTGCAAAATCAAAAAACACTCTAAAATTTATAACCTCCTCTACTCACAGCCCGCTTTCCATTTTGTAAACTCTCTGTGATGACAGTAATCTTTCTTGAGGTTTTTTTTTACTATTCCATTTGATCTCCTGAAAAGTGCAGCTGACAATGCTTTAAACAAATCCAGCATTTACAAAAAAATGTATAGATACACATTGTCTCAGCTAAAAATCTGATTATTGAGTGTGGTGGGTACTCCTGGATTTTTCTTAAAGATGTTAAATTTTGCTTTGACAGCCTTGCAGAGTCCAACAGGTTGAGAAGAGAGCTGTTGGGTAGATACTGCTGCATTATGCTTGAGGCCCTTTCATTTCACTTGCTGTATCTCATTTACTCTTTCAGCATTTTTTCTCTCTTTCTGGTCCCAGGCTAGTTTTTCATCATAAATAACAGGAACAAGAAAAAAAATAATTCAAAAAATCTCTCTTCTAGAACATATTAAAGGCATTATTTATTTAAAGGGTTTAAATTTATCACCTTCATACCAATGCCATGTGCTAATTGTGAGCCAGTTCAGCAGCAACTGCAGACTTCATTTTTTGGAAGAGTTTGTTTACTGCTTGAGGCTGATGACACTTCTGTGTTTTGATCACTTAGAGTGTGGGACTCACACGCCAAACGTACCTCTAGTTTTAAACAAGAGATCTTGAACAGAATAAAGAGCTCTTTATTTGAGCACCTGATAGATGATACTTTTACCACTAAAGAACCACAAGTTAAATATTAGAGAAATACAGAAATTTTTATTACAAATGAAAAATAAAGCAGTATTTAATACCGTGGAGTGATGAGGTTAATAACTGTTACGATGCAAATGTCTTGCTGAAGATAAAACTGGGCAAGAAGCTGAGGCAACCTGCTGCTATTGCCTGAACTGGAAAATCAATGTCTTTG
Organism: Falcunculus frontatus; assembly: GCA_013398115.1. NCBI lineage: Eukaryota > Metazoa > Chordata > Aves > Passeriformes > Falcunculus > Falcunculus frontatus. Next base: position 1,413,935 of record VZRV01002982.1, read on the forward strand.
TTTTGCTGTAGGGAATACTGGATGAGGCTGTGCATTCCCAGCTCCCAGTGGGTGTCATTAGGAGCACGAGTACAGCTCAGCTGTACAGAGGTAGCTGGCATGTATGTTTGATGAAGAGAAACTAAGAACATCTGTCCTGATACTTGAGACTATAAGAGAGCATTGGAATCTGTTGTTCCTCAGAGCATTTGCCAAAATGCATTCCTGACCAAGTCACTGAACAGTGAGGATTTAATAATGCTGCAGCTAATGAGTGATTTCAGCTTTGTGTGTGGAAATGGAAATGTTTTGGTAAAGCACGAAACGTGTATTATTATTATGGATGGATTATGGTTGAAAGGATTACAAACTGAATGCAACCCAGCAAATTTAACTTGCACAAGTCGCACTCGTGTCAATTAGTGTTCTCCTCTGAAAACAAGGCTGCTTGTTAAATGCTTGTGTCAGGACCTCCTGCTGCTGTGCTCGCTGCTGTTGCTCCCTGTAGGAGGATTACCCAGCTATCACAACATCTCAGAATCACTGTGGGTATTTGGTTGACCTTCAAGATTCTTTGGAAGAGGTAATAGGTTATCTGTCTGCATTGGCTGCTTGTTCCACCCATCTGCCAAATTGATGTGAACAGCTTCGTGAGCCAGGTGTATCTCATGGAAGATAACTTCATTCTGCTGTCGCTTTTTCTCAGCTTGTCAGTCTTTTTTTAGTTGGACAGTACCTTCTTGAAAGCTTTTGTTTGCTAGCCAGAGTGATGGCTATGCAAAAATGAAGCAGATAATAAAATATGGATCATTTCCCATCTTCTGAATCAGTAAAAGTAGTAAATTTAAAAACTTTTTGCAAGTAAGCACAATCAATAGCTGGTCCCATAAAATGCAGCCAAGTGCTCTTAACACTGCTTTTTATTCAATGCTGGTTCTTGTTCAGCATTTCCTGTGGGATTTGGCAGAGAGTTTTAACAAGCTGCACTGTTTTCAGAATGGTACCCTGAAAGTTCTGTCCGTGTGTGAAGACAGAATGTTCTGGTAAGCTGGGCAGAACTGGTACCTTGGCATCACATTGCCACCCCTGTCCTTGTCCTCATGGAGCAGTGGGAATTAAGGCGCTCTTACTCCTGGAAGGAGAAACTGCAGATGGCAGGAATCTGCACAAGAGCTGAACCCCCCCACCAGAGCTGTTTTCTCTGGTGGTTCCTGTGGGGGATACAGCAGGATATTCTTCCTGAAGGGGAAGAGAAGCCAATGTGTCTCTCTGCCTGAATTTACAGAGTCTTGGCTTCTCTTTGACCTAAAACGATCTCTTTAAGCTGGATTAGTCTGAGAATCCCTTTGTACTGGGAACAAAGGATTTATCATCTTCGTGTATTGTTTTTGTGAAATCTCCTCTGACTCTCTGCAGATAAATTACATCCGCTCTGGTTTTGAGTGGTGTACAAAGCAAGTACAGGTACCAAAATAAGATCCTGATCTCTTCAGGGGAGAACAGGCATTGTTCCAAAGGAGACTGGAAACCTGACAAGAGAATCAAGGAAAAGAACCATGAGAAAGCCAGTTTAAATAGTGATATGTGCCCCAGAGACGACTGTTGCGGAGCAGTGTTTGTAAAGAGATGAGCTTCAGGTGGAGGACAGAAGTTCAGGTGGGAGGAGAAGGAAGTTTAAAAACAAATATTGTGACTGTAAAGCATATCTGCAAACTGAAGAGTAGCTGGGGGATCAATGGAATGAGCTTTCTGTAGCACATGTGGGAGGATAGGCTTCCTGCTAACATAGTCAGAGCTGGGGAGAAGAAGGGAGAACTTTGCGCTGAAATGTCAGGATAATAAAAGCAGCTTTTCTGCTTTTGAAAAGGAAACATATTTGTTTGAAACTCCACAGGAAAATAACAACATACCTTGTGTAGTGGGGCTTAGCTTACTTATTACCATGTCAAAGCTTTAAAACAGTTTGAAACTTTTTTCTAATGTCCATCAAGTAAAATTTTCTAGTCAGAGTTGGGCTTGGATAATATAAATTAACATTAACACTCTTTGGAAAGCCTCTTGTCATGAATTGCCTTCGGGATAGGTAATAAATATGGTAAAGGTTTTAACTGCAAGTCAAGAACATCACAGAGCTATAGAGATTTCTATTGACAAAGACTTCTAAAAAGAAGCAAAGCATAGCTGCAATTGGAGAATATTGCTAATTAGTAAGCTGATGTGTCAGCATCATCACCAAGTTTCTCAGTATGGGGGACCATAGTTTCACAAGTTGCTTTATGGGCTCTTAAAAAGAAGCATAAATAGAACAGTCAAACCCATGGAAAATACTTTTAATACGTTTTTTTTATAGATCACTTTAATTTTTGCAAGGTAGAGGATAGATAATTGCACTCGGTAACTACTAAAATGAAGCAGTGTTTCCCTGTGTATTCTGGGGAGTGCTATGCACATCTGATAGCCTGACCTTGCAGATAAAATCTCTGGCTTTTGCATGTTTTGCATCTCTCGTAACCATTGACATAAAAACCATTATCAGTAGTGTGTCACCAGAGAGCATTCTTAACTTAAAAGCTGTTCCTTCTGAGTTGCCAGTTGGTTTTACAGGCTGGATTGCCCTCGTTAAGTAATGAGCTTGATAGTGCTGGTGGCTGTTAGGAATGCAAACGGCTTCCCAAACTTGAAGACAGAATTCTCAAGGCTAATCTAAATTCTCATTCAATAGTTTCTCATTGGCTTTTCATGAAGACTTCCATTTATTAAGAGAACAGTTTGGTGTTTAATTTCACAGAAAGAGTAATGATCTTTCTAAAAGTTTTTGAATTTTCATCCAGGTAATTAATCTCATTTATGCATAAGCTAAAAGCTTGCATGAATATATTTGCTTCAGTGAATTTTAACTGATTAGAAAAATGTTTTCATTGTAGAAATTTTGGGAATGCTCCGCTTGTGTCTACCCTTTACTATTCCAAATAACATTTTTAAAATGTAGCTAGCAGAATTTTCTTAAGTATTAGAATACCACAATAGATTGATATACCTAATCAGTAAAGCATAAATTAATATGTGCTTAAATTGGTATATAATAGACCTCCAATACACGTACTCTTAAAAAGGCAGATTTTTTTTCTTTTTAGTAGCAAGCCCTGATATTTTCTCGTGGCTCTCATCCAAATCTTTTTTTTCTTCAGTGTCTCTGTTACAATAGTTTCTTTGCTCAGAACAAGCTCCCTGATACCTTCCTACTGGATGTTCCTTTTTTTTTTTACACATTCAGAACTAGCTGGTGTTTAATGTCGATGGAAACATAAATCACCTAGAAGCTGATATTCAGCAGGTTATGGCAGCCTGTAGGATGTAGGAAAGGCAACCTGATAGGCACATTTCTGTCCAAATCACAGACTCAGACGTATTTAGAATTACAAGTTGCATTTTTGCAGTGTCACTTGCTATAAGCTAAGTGCAGGTATGGATGGGCACTGGGACAGGATGCCCAGGGAAGTGGCCGTGGCACCAAGCCTGCCAGAGTTCAGGGAGCATCTGGACAATGCTCTCAGCCACATGGTTTAGTTTTAGGTAGTCCTGCCAGCAGCAGGGAGTTGGACTTGGTGATCCTTATGGGTCTCTTCCACCGTGAGATGAAATGTTCTGTGATTCTGAGAAACAGTTTTTAACCAAAAAAAAAATTTATAACTGCTGTAGGAAAAAGTATCTGAGTCAATTTTGCATTAAGCACAGAATATAAAATAAGCTGTGAAAATTCTACGTTTGGGTATCAAGGACTATTTATTTAAATGGAAACTGGAGATTCACGTGGCCCTCATGATTTTGTTTTTCTGTTAAGATGAAGACTGGGGGTCAGGTTTTTCTTTGTGAAAACAGAAATTTCAGACAGATTTGGTTTTCTTTTATCAGCTACAGAGTCATTTGCTTTCTTGATCCGAGGGAATAAATTCTTAGATATGACTGTGTAAATAGGCATTAATCTCAATAATAATGCAGAGTGGCCTCCCTGACCTTGGAAAAAGCCCTGATTTTGCCTGGATTTATCATGGAGAATCAACAGCAATTACAATGAAATTGCAAATGTCCTTGTGGGGTCTTCAGCCCTCCAAAGGTAGTTTTTCACAGAGTCTCATAGGATAAATATTTCAGCTTATTACACAGACTTGTTTGGAGGCTACTCTGAGGAAGAAGAGTGGAAAAATGAGATGGAGGGCAGAAAATGCAGCCTGATTTCCTGGCTGAGGGATCCATATATGTTTTCACACTCAATTAACTCTGCTTATACTCTTGACTTTATGTAAAGACTGTTTTCATTTAATAGTTAGACTATGATCTGGGCAGCATCTGAGATAAAAGAAATACTAATGATTTTAGATGCAAAGGCAGAGCTATTTCCCTTACAGGGGAAGGCATTCTTTTAAATATTTGAAAAGATGAGAAAAGCCCCAAGAACTTAACTTATATGGTTGTTTTTAAATAATGCACATGGAAAGTATTACTAAAAGCTGCGCAGAAACCTATTTATGTTGGTTGGAAACATCCACAGGAAAATTTGGGGTGTTGTTTGTTGCAGTGCAGGTCTTCTACCCTGCTATTTCAATTTTAACAACACTTTTCCCCCGCACTGATCAGCTGGAAGTGGTTCAGATGGAAGATGAGAAGAACAGGATCGTAGCAAGTGGATGCTAACAGATTCTGAAATATGTTCATTACCAGCTGTTTGAGATTCAGTGGCTGTAATATGTTAATGAACTATTAAATTATGCAGCTAGAAATCACTGAAAGAGGAATGACATCAAATGGAATTATGTGACAAATATGACAAAATCTCATTCCTCACTCTCCTGTTCTTTTCTAATAGGAAATACTAAATTTAAAAATTGAATTTTATGTTTGTACATGGAAATTCTGTGAAGAAGCTTTCATAAATCCAAACTAATTAATATTATTTGTCAAGTATGGCTAGAAGACAAACAGATGATCATGTTAAAAGGTAGACCTTAGAAATCCAGTTAAGCACTGAGAGGACACGTTCATCCATCAGCCAATAACAAGTGAAACAAAGTTTTGGGTTATCCCTCCTTAGTTTGCAGCACTGTTTCCTTCTGTCACTATGTCTTGTTACCTCTTGGGAAGATGTATCATAATTTTGTAAGTCCTGTAGTTTGAATATAGTTTATATAAAGCTGTTCATTTAACTGATAGTCCTGAAAGAATAACTCCTTTTCCTTAAATGTTAAAATAACATTGGAATTACTATTTCAGTGTTCCTTTATGTTTTATCTTCTCCATTAAGGACTGTTTGCTTCAAAAGTGTGGTTTGGAAGTTAGTGTTTAAATTAAACATTAGCAAGGGCTGAGCTGATCCTCAGTAGGAAGATCTGAGTAGTCACTGCAGAAAACACAAGAAGGAGCAGTCCTGTGGTATGTAAAGTGTCCTTTTACTACAAGAGAAAAGAGATTTACATTGACTTTTTTCCCCCTGCATAATTTACTGCTTTCCACACAGTAGCTCTGCGTTGCTGGTTGGAGGGAATGTAATGAAAGTGCTTCCTCTTCTTTCTCCTGCCTGTCCTCTGCTTCCACCATTCCCTACACTGGCAAAAATATACTGGGAGAAATATATTTAGAGAGGTCCTAATACTTAGGGTTGTGCTGAGATTAGCGTTAATAATCAGAAGTTTAAAAGAAGTTTAAAGATTTATAGAACATGGCTTTTCTTAAGTGTTAGAAGCTGTGAGCATCAATGTGTGAGAGCTACCAAAGGAAAATACCTTTAATAGGAAACTCCTTTGAGTCTGCTGAGTGTATTTAAATTAGGGGGTTTTTCTTCCTCCCAATCATGGAAGAAGGGGCTCTTTTTATGAGACAGGTTTTAGCTTTGGTCAAAAGTACATCTTTATTCCAGTTGCAACACTTGTTTGTGGTTGAAAAGCTGCACATGTTCTTTACATCAGTTGTATTCAAAGTCAGATTATGCCAGTGTTTCTCCTGTAGTATCATAGTGCTGTTTCCTAAAGTTCTGGCTGGTGGCATGACTGTGTAAGTAGCATCTCACTTAGGTATATCCTTGTACATTTACTGATTTATTTTTAAAAAATAGCATGAAGAATTTCATGTAAAGCTACAGATTCCCAAAATACAGTCGAAGAGAAAACAGTGTGAAAATTTGAAGTCAGGCACTTTCCAAGGCTCTATAAATGCACTTTGGGGTTTTCTGTGGGCCAAGGATGTATCTTTTGACTCTGGAATCTTCATGTAAATGGAGCATGTAAATTCCCTGGAGTTTCTTTAATTATCCCAAACACTTAAATTTTACCAAAAAAAGTGATAAAATAAGCATATGTTTCTACGCTGTGCAAGTGTTATGAGAATAAAGTTGAAGTATCTTTTCAGGAACACTTCAGAAAAGTTTTGAATGCTCTAGCATTATAAGAATAAATCGTAACACTTAGTAGCTGGTACTATTTGGCCTCCCAGCTTTGGTAGTGTCACTTCCAGGGAACAGATTTGCAGACAGTTATTAGACCATGTTGTCTGCACAGATGGTTTGCATATCTCTGAGCAAGAAAAAACCAAAAGGGGAATGGGAAAAGAGGGGTAAAGCAGGCTGTGTAATTAAGCAAAGAAGTGCACGTGTTGTTAGGGCTAAAAGATACAATCTAAAGAAGGGATTTTGCCTGAACAAAATGATTTGAGTGCAGTATGTTCTGACTTGCTGTATGATTAGGTCAGTTGGGAATGGAAACTCTCTTGGTAACAATCGTTGTTCACAGAACCAAATTTTTAGCAGGCTGTAAGACAGCGAGTATCTGAGTCCATGTGACTCTTTGCAGGGAAAATGGTGCTACTGAAATATCTAATGTTCCTCACAAGCCACACTCTAAAGAGGTTGGAAAAATCCAGTAAATCTCCCTACGCACAAAACAAATCCTCTGATACTAGTTAAGGAAATGGAATTGTAACATAAACATCTGTTCCTTGTAATGCAGAGAGTGTTGGAGCCTGGTGGCTTGGAAACAGTGAAACCAACATTGTCAGGATTAACTTCTTGTGGGACAGGGACAGCAAGGAATTGAAGATTGTTGGTGGTGCAGCCTGTCTGCTGATGCAGAGGAATTTGTGAAAAGTGGCTGATCTTAACATCTTTGCTAATGAGAAGAAAGAGGATTTTTATTGGTTTTGTAAGCATTTCGGTGATGGCTGGTACTGAGCAGCTCTGAAGTGCAGCTTTGTTTTAATACTCCTGCAGGGCAGGGGATGCGCTGCTGTTCCTGTTCTACAATGGCAAAATGAGATCCATGGGGAAAACATTCTGGCTTTTCTGCAAGAGCTCAGTTGTGCAGAGATAATCAAGGAATTATTTTAGGAAGAAAACGAAATCCTCTTTTTCCTTTACTGCTGTTGAAGGGGTACATGAGCAGCAACGGGAGAAAAGTAGTCTAAGCCTTAGTTTAAGTTCCCAATTCAACCATCGTCCTCCTCAGGAGACCAAAGGATGTGCTGCTGGCTGTGGACAGTTGGGCTTATGAAGATTGTGTAAAATCAGACTGAAGACTTGTGCCAGTTTGGGCCAAATTCAGGGAAACGTCCAAAAGGAACGTCTCCTCAAAGGAAGGCAGGTTAGAGCCGCCCCTCCCTCACCAGGTTCGGGAAAGAAATATTCCTCAGAGGAATGTGAAAGAGAAAATAAAAACTATTTATTTAGCAAACACACAGGAAAAGAATAATAATGCTAAATAATGAAATCTCTGGCTGTGGAGAGAAAACCTGAAAGATTTGAGAGTCCTTCTGTGAGTGTGGTCTCTCTCCTCCTCGGAGCTGGGTCGGTGTGGAGCCCCCCTCCAGGCTGGGGGAAGGTCCCCCGGTGGGGTTCTGATGTTCTGGTGCTCTGAACAAGTCTAGAAGAGATGAAAAAAAGAACCCGAAGTCCCAGAAAAAAACAAGGTTTAACTCTCCGTCTCTCCCTGAAGAAACGGAGCCGAAGAAGCTGGCTGGAAAGCAGGAAGGGGGCTTCCTCCACACTTCTCCCCACAGCAGCAGAACACAGAGGAGTAGTGACCTTGAAGCACAGACTGCTTTGAAAAAGTTCATCTGGCATTTTTTGTTTTCTCTCCCCTCTCTTGGGCTCAGTTTAAAGGCACAGAAAGGCACAGGAATCATGTCTGGGCATAGAGCGATGATGGGGGATACACATCATAAAGTCACCCCAAGACAGCATTATATGGGAAAATACCAATGACAAATCTTTCATTAACTGTAGGTGAAGCTGAGGACCTAAATAAGTGGAAATCTGGTACCTGTGCTTCCATTTCTTAGAGCATTGGAGAAGTGGAGAACCTGGTGGTAAAAGAAGCCACAAAAGTGGTGATGGAAAAACAGACACCCCTTCCTTCACAGCTTGCTAGGTCTTTGGCAGGAAGGTACATAAACAAAGAAGTGTTATCAGTGCAAATGTCTGAAGGGACAGAACCTTCTGTAACAACATTTATTGGAGAAGAAACCATACAAGATCTTGCTCAATTCTCGGATTCTGATTAACCTACTCTCATGTAAATTATTTGGGATGAGCAAGATCTCATCAGTATTTCCTTGCATGGTTTTTTTTTAGACTCCTGCATTGGCAGAGATGCAGCTGCAGAGAGATGCTAATAACAGTGAGAAACACTGCTCTGCTGAACCTTTTAGCAGGCCTAGTTTTCCAAAACTAGGATGGAGCCAAACTCTAGTGTAGGAGTTTCCTCAGTATCAGTGTCTGTTTCTTTCAGGAGTGTTTGGATAAACATTGGCAAGTTTTCTGGCCCTGGGTAGCACACCCAAAATTTGCTATTGGGGAGCATTAAGCTCTTAAAATGCAGATTATATATTTTTCTGGTAAATGAACTTAACATGCAAAAGCAACCTGGGAGTTAAATCTCTAATTCTTGTGCACCTGCTGACCTCTTCTACCCAATGACCATTGGAGAGGAAGACTGCCTTGTGTGCATTTTAGTCAGGTGGACAGGGAAATAGAGGCGTTTCAATATTTCAGCCAAATTGTGGCTCTGCTCATGGAGGAAGCTGTGCCTCCTCAGTACACTTACCAAATCGTCTTTGCCAAGGACACAAAGAAACATTGGCGGGGGGGGGGGGGGGTTGGGGATTTTTTTNTGGCGGGGGGGGGTGTGTTGGGAATTTTTTTCTGGCTAAGGTTTGGAGCTGTTTATTAGGACTAAGGCAATGAGCCTTAGTTCCCCTGCCAGGGAAATCACCTCCTGCTTTCTAATTTGCTTCAATTGATCTCCTAATTATTTCTTTTTATTGGATGAAAACATCCCATATTCCATTTTCCAGGTAAGAAATGTAATTCTCTGGCATTGCCTCGAGCTAGGATTTGTTTACAAAATTCCTGGAGCCTTTACTGCAGTTTCCTTTACTTGACTGCCAACTGTGTTTAAGTGTCAAAGTATTAAAGGACAGCTTTTCTCCAGGAGCGAAGATTTAATTGGAAACAAACTGTTAAGAAACTTCATTTGCTGTTAAGAGAAAATTACTTCCGCTTTGAATATGGAAAATCCTTGGGTTTATTGATGAGCAGTTATTCCAAAGGGACATCAGCTCCTCTCTAGTCTTCTGTCCAGAGCTGGCTGCTCCCAGAACTTCTTCCTTCACTACTACTGTGCAGTTAATATCCTGACTCTTATGGTAAAATGATTTTTTCATTCTTTTCTTTTTCAAGTAGAGTTTAATTAGCCCATCCCACCCCAGTGACTGATCAGTAATTAATTCGCAAGCCCTGTGGATTTCAAACACCTGCAGGGCAGGTGGAGCAAATGAAAAAACCACTGCTCATTTTGGACATAACCTTGGGATTAATGAAATCTGTTATCATGCTTAACAATTCCTAAAAGCATTATATAAATTCAAAATTGAATATCTCACAATTCTCAGGTGTTTTATCAGAGTATATTCTTCTGGTATCTATCCTAAATAGTCTTTATTAAAAGTAATGTTAATAAATAATGAAGTCTCTGATTGTCTATTACTAAAGCTATTCTACAAAACTGGTGAAAGTCTGTTTTAATTACCCATTTTTTTTTAGGCATTTTGCTGATGTTTGCTAACATTCCTGGATAATTCTGTTTCAATTTAGAGCAGCTAGGATTAGTAAGCACCTCTGTGGGATTATGTGTGTGTGACGTATCTCCTAAGCACACTGCTCTATTGAATGCACAGACTGAAGGATCCAGGTCTCATTCTTCTCTCTCGTACAGTGGAACAGGAGAACTGGTAGAAAATACTTCTGTGCAAGTACTGAAATGTAACAATGGTATCCTTCAGCAGCTTTTTAAACTTAAGCAACTTCTACTCCTGTCCATTTTAATATCGCTGAGATGAGAATGTAACCTATAGTAGAATATTTTAAATGCTCTTCTAAATGTTTACCTGGTAGAAATCAGTAGGAACTCCTTTGTTCCCACTCATTTAAGCAGCTTTGCTGTGGACTCCAGTGCATCCTTGATGTACCTGAGATCACTGTGCACAGTGACTCAGGGGTAACTCAGTGAGATGGGGATGTTTCTGTAGGTGCATTGCAGGAGGCACAGTGCTCCTTTGACCTGCATTAAATTGGGGTGCAGTGCTGGTGACGACTGGAACCATTCTTAACAAAGAGTCTTGATTTTTATCTTCGACAAAATGAATGAGTTGATTTTCTTTTCAGGATGTGTGATACACAGGGTTATTAGAAAAAAATAGAGGAACATTTTTGCACATTTTCAAAATATCTGCCAGTAAGAGATGAAGCCTTTTACCCCTCATCCTTTTTATTTTGCGGGTTTAACAGAGGCTCATCATCAGGTGTGGGGTGAGGACAGGAAGAAAAAAGATGTGGTTGAATTTTACCAAGGTATAACTTTGTTTTATGTTGCAGGAAAGGTAATAAATTAAAAACCACAGAAGATGTTTCTATTTCTCTTCTTCTATGTTGATTTAGCACATTTGCAAGAGGTTGATTTGTGAATCTCAGACTTTTCAATAATGCTCCTCACACTAAAGTCACAGAGATCTGCAGGGAAATCTGTAGTCTTATGATGAGAAATTACTAAGTAAATTGCCCATTGTATCTTGCATAATAAATTGAATTTTCCGTTATTTTCATTTCGTTTTCTATTTTGGCAGTAATTCCAGTTTTTCTTGGCTTCCTCTTCTTTCCTCTTTCTTCTTATTTCTGTTTAAAACTGAATTTCTAGCTATAAGTTTGATTCATTCTCTAATCTGGCTGTAAATTAGGGTTTGAGGTATTTTTTGTTTAGTTGGGGTTTGTTTCTTTGTTTTTGTTAAAATTCTAATGGGGCTGTGATGACTTTAAAAGAAAACAAGACCCAAAAAACCAAAGCAGAAATTAGCAGCCAGCCAGATGCTTCCATTCTTCACACAACTGAAGCAGAGGAAGAATCAACTTAATGCAATTTCAAATTTTTTTTAAGTTACTCTGCTTTTTAAAGTTGCAAAGGAAAGGCAGAACGTTTTAAGTTTGAAGCCACTTTATCTGCAGTTCTTAAATTAAGACAAAAGAGGAAAATTCTCAGGTAATAGGCATTTCTCCAAGTTTCTTCTTGTAGGGTAGAGAATGAGCTGAGAACAGTAACAAATGAAAGTATTTTTTGGGTGTAATCTAGAAGTTTCTCTTTGCCTTCTGTTCATGCAGACTGCTGCTTGTCCACGTGATTTGTTGTCTTCTTTCAGCATGTTTTTGACTTACTGTCCTATTTCCAAAATTAAGCTTAAGTATCATCTTACATTATTTACCCAAATACCTCTTAAATCAGAGAACTTAATTTGATTGCATTTTCTTTAATTTTTCTTACCATTTCAAGGAGAATTCTTGGTGTCTTGATAGGCTCAGTGTATTATTGATGTTAACGTTAACATACATCATCTACTTGATATCAGAGATTGGGAGAGTGCTTTTAATTTGTCATTCATGTTTTTCTGCCAAGAGGAGAAGCTGTTATGCTTAGGTTTTTTTTTTAATTGGAGTTTGCAAACCTTTAAAATGCACTTGTTCCCTGCTTCTGCATCTGTCTGTGTCCAGTGCTTTAAGCATGACAAGGGCAGAGGCACATGGGGATGGAAGATGCTTTGACAGAAGTGCACTCTGGCTCTCCTTCAAAACAGCCCTGTTCTTCATAACTCTTCAGGTTTCCTTTAAAACTGAAACTCATCTCTGTCCCTTGGGGTAGCTTAGGAAAATTCTTGGGAGTGTGAGGTAGCTCCAATGTACAGTAACATCTGCAAGTGTGTGAAAAGTACTTTTTAAGTAGGAGCCCTGTCAAGCACAGGCCCACTTAGCAAAGTGTTTGTGTACTGAGGTGCTGGAAGGGCTGAAGCAGCTTACAGTGTTTAATGTTGGAGGCACTTAGGAAAAGAGAAAAGGATGTCTTGAGTGAAGGAGCTGCTGCTCTCTAAAACCTCTGTGTTTGCGAAGAAGTGGCCAAAACAAAATTCCTCAGAGGACCGAAAGAACTGAATGGAAGTTGTTGAAGTAGAACTAATCTGAGGGAGCTCAGTACAGCCCAGCAAGCAGAGAAAAAAAATCTCATTTTGTGTGATTACTGAAAGAGGAAGCATTTGATGCTTTGAGTTGGGTGGCTGTAGAGGAGAGTTAGTTTCTGTTTCCTTGTGTGAACTTTACTTTTGGTGTGGCTGCTCAGCTCTGTATAGAAGGAAAAGCCATACGTATATGACTAATTAGCCATGTCACAGCCTGGCAGCTCCTGGCAAAATAGTTCTCAAACCAGTTAAGTGCCTTTCATGTTTACTCCAGGTGACGTAGATTTGGGTTTATGATACAAAACACACTGAGCTTTTAAAGCCTCTCATCTGCACAGATGCAAACTCCACTAATCCAGAAGCAAAATGTGGTCTGCTATTCATTAAATGCAGATGAGTTTCCTTTTTTAGTAAGCCCATTAGCAGATGCCTAAATTTAGGAACACGTGCAGTTACAATCAGTGGAATATTCTGAACCTTTTTATCTTCTTTCTTGCACTGGACCTCGCTGTGCTCTGAGAGCTCTCAGACCCCAAGCCCTGATGTGGAACCTGGGTGATTTTGTTGCCTTTGCAGAGTGCTCTTTATATGCAGATCTCTTGCGTTTCCACTTACTTCTTTCATGGTGATAAGGAAGTGAGGAAAGTCATCATTAGAAATTCAGCTTTGCTTCAACTTGATGCTCAGTAACAATCTCAGTTTCTGGCACTGCTCTGTTTCCTGGATGCAAGCTGGTCTCTCATCTGTGAATTTCTGTAGTCGTCCACTCTCACCTGAAAAAAGTACTCAGGGTAACCAACTAACCTAATGAAAACTGTTGGTTTTGCAAAATTGGGGTTTAATTTGTACATTCTTTTCATTAGTGCAGTGCTCACTATCATGAAATTTCCTGGGCATTTTGAAAATGCTATGACACATAATTAAAAGAATGGGAGTTACATGTGATGATAACATGATGTCTTTTTCATCCAAGACAGGAGCCATGTTAGGCCAGTGCTGTAATTCTCACAAAATTGCACAGATCAGCGATTATGGTCTTAAATTGGTTTAAAATTTTCCTTGACAATCTGATCTAATCAGCACTGCAGGGGGGTTTATTCCTCCTGACCAGAATCATGACCTGAAACAAGGCTGTCATGCTGCTTGTCTGAAAAATGAGGGAGGTAATTGTGCCCATCTCATTCCCTTCTTTCCATTACAGGTACTACTACTGGTTCAGGGCACTTACACTGCAGTTTGTGATACTGAGATTTGTGTATCACAAGAGAATAAAGTCACCAGATTAATTTTAAGGCAGTTTTTGGCAGATTATTAGTGTATTATTGGACTGTTATTCCAAAAATTGAGGTATGTTTGCCTACAAGTTAAGTTAGTCCCTTAAGTACAGAATTATTTGAAATGAGAAAAATAACTTTGCAGTTAAAAACTTACTTTTTCTAATGAAACAGTGGTAATCCTTTAAATTATAGTCAATAAATAATTATTCTGACCACTCTTTATCTTGGAGGTCTGTAGTTAAGCAGTTATGTGTTGCTCTAAATTAATTGATGCTGTCTTAAAATCTGGTTTCCAAGTAGAAGGAATGCAGAGGGATATTGCTTTGGACAAGCTGAAAACTGTGTTTTAGCTAGTCTGAAGACTTGGAACTTTGTACTCCTTAGTCTTTAATATCCTCATAGTGTGTTTTTTGAAAATTAGCCTTTTACACATTGGAGAAAACAAAATTGGTCCCTGACAAAATATTGGTCTCAATGGATACAGAAAAGCCTTAAAAGTGCAGTATTGGCACCTGTCAGAGAGCTCTGTGTCTTCATCTGAGGGGAAATGGGTTGTACTTGCACATTTATATTTCCTTAGATAATCTCATTCCAGTCACTTAGAAGCTTTTACGCTGTTTTCAAGTTGTCCAGACTTGTAGTAACTTTATGTTAACTTTGCCAGGATGATGCATGGACCTGTCTAGCCTGATTCATATCCATGGCACAGTTATGGCTAGAGGGGAATTTAATAGGCTGGTAGTGAGAACATATCTAGTAGGAACAACAGTGGCCAGGATTTATAGTGTTTTCAGAGCAGAACAGGCCAGATGGAGTGCATACAGAAGAAATATAGAGCCCTTACCAAGACCTTGTTCCTATAAAGTGTTGTTTGTGTGCACCCACACTGTATAGTTTAGCACTGACTCGATAACATAATAAAAATTTTATTTTTTCTCCTATGCATTTTCTTACCCATAGAAAATAACCCCTATCATGGAATTTGCTGGTTAATTAGCAGTTTATAAGTTTGGTACTTCTAGTTCTGAGAGTTCTTTAGTAAGTTCTTAAGAAGTCTCAAAACCCACAGGTTTCACTTAAGGTCCAAATTTTCCTGTTCCTCACACTGCCCTCTAGCGCTGAGCATGTTTTGAGAGTCATCTTCAAACATCTTGAGTGTAAAGTAACTTCTGTGCCACGACATTTTAGGAGCTGTTGGGTTATCAAAGTCTGCCAGGGCAGGAAACGTCCACCTTCTCTACATGAACATCTGTCCTTGTTGCGTGCTAAGCAGCAGAATTAGACTGAATTTCCACCCTAATATATGCACAATAAGCATGGGATTATTTATCAGAAAAAACCCCTAACAGAAACAAATGAAAATATGTTAGTAGCATGCTAATAGCTTATACCACTATGTATGTGTGTTGGCTGCTTTAAAATGCAATGAAGGTAGCATCTAAATTAATAGCATATAAACTGTGTTTCAAGTTCTAAAAATTAAAAAAGTTGAGAGAGTTTTAGCATTTCCTTCTGTATGTGCTGTCATGTGCAGTTTAATCTTTAAAGTTTTGTCTGACTGTATACTATTCAAAGTGTTATCATGATTTCTTGACAGCTGTTCAGGAGAGGAGTGCCTTTTTTTTGTTGCTGGGTTTTTTTCCATTTGCTGTCTGTCTGATCTGTCCTGGGTTTGCACTAACTACAGACTGTGCTGGGATATGCAAAGACTGGATGTTGAGCTGAATCCTCTCAGTGTGGTTGTGTGTTTTGTATATGGTTTGGATCAGGTTTATTTTTTCTTAAGATTAGGGCTCTGCTGCTGTGTCATCTATGCAGACAGAGTCTGACAGGCTCTGTCAGTCTCTCTGAGGAGCCCTGGCAATTTCAGTATGACTTACTAAGCTGTAAGTAAGCAATAGTAGCAGAATTTAACCCACTTAGATAATTGCATTTTTTCTTAGCAGCTTCTTTTCTTCTCCTGCTAAAGTCATTTCTTTGGGAACAAAACTAGAATGCCAAGAGGAATTAACTTAACTTGAATATTCAAAACAGTACAGTTCACTTTTCAGCACAAAGCTATATTAATGTTGACACCTTGCCAGCAGTGTTGTGATTTTTTTGGGGAGGCAAGAGAATACATAAAATAACTTTTTTTGAGGGAAGATCTGTTACTGTAACTTTCAGTTTTTGTCTTCTGAGTATATGTTTCTCCATGGCTGATGCAGTGGTGGGTCTTGGTGAGCTGCTTCTACTGTTGCTTGTCGCTGTTTCACCATGCCATGCAAACAAGGATGTTTTCATTTAGAGGTTCACTCATCTGATACAGGATTTACAGCAGTGTCCTGCATGGCAGCAGCAGGAATTGTCAAACTGCAGTTTCTGAGGATGCTGATAAGGTGTTTTCATGAATTACAGTAGATTTTAAAAGTGTGATCTTCCTCTGCGTATCCTGCTGTGTGACAAAGTTTCAGTAAAGTTTTCACACTTCTAAACACTGTATCATGGCTCAGGGCCCCAGTGCAAGTCTGGGATTTTTACCTGTCACACAGAATAGCCTCTGGCAAGAGGGTGGAGAGGGTATGGATTGCCTAAGAGATGAAGGGCACCTGTAGAGGAAAAGGATGAAAGGATCCTTCCTTCCACAGAAAGCTGAAAGGCTACTGCCTGCAGGAAATAGAATATAGATTTTTTGAGTGCTGGGAGAGAGAGCCAGAGTCTGAGGCTATTAGGCCTCATCAGAGAGCTGAGGTTTGTTTTGTCTTTAATGATAGTCTGCTTAGATGCACATCACGAGTCCACCATGCACGGTGAGGCAAGGCACAGCTGCAGCATCACCTCTGATCATGGCCTGCACCTTCCTCTCTGGGCTGGGAAATCAAAGGGTCAGGCACTGGAGAACTCGGAGCAGCACGTGATCAGAGCCTTTCCTCCTACATCCTGGCATCATTTCCAACTCATTCTTCTTTTTGTGAGCAACCTGTTCCACCTGAGCGTGTATCATTTAGTGCAGTTATTGATGCCTTCTGCACGTCTTTAGCTGACATTGGGGTATTTTTGCAGACGGGGTGATTTTGCTGACTTACTGTATCTACCTTCTTGTTACTGGCACTTAATGAAATCAGCAGATAAGGTTACACTGCAGGCTTTGTAAAGCAGTTCTGTTTCCATGGAAGGCATTTTCACAATGGTAAAGCTTTGATAGGAAACACTGCTGCTTTTGTGAATAGACCTGCAGTCAAATAAGGGGTAGAACCAAAATGAAACTTAGGGACTTGTGAGAACAAACAGCATGTCTGAATCTGTCTGTGCAACTGTTTTTGCAACCCTTTCCTTGATCCATTCTCTTAATTGTGAACCCGTTCACAATAACTTTTCCTAGGAAGAAGTGCTGAAATCTGAATGGAGCTGAAAGAATGAGCCTCTCTTAATGAAATTCAAAGGCTTTTATGGAGATTAATACAAGTTATTAATTAAATGATTGTGTTAATTGGTAATAAATACCTGCTTTCTTCAGAGGCTGTAGAACAAAGCGGCAATGAGACAACAAAATGTCTATCCCTTATTATCTCAGTGGTGTCTTTTGATTTGGTTTCTCTGACTTATTTTATACAATGAGCAATTAAAAAAGGAGAGTGAAGTTCTGCCTTCAAGGCTGGTCAGGGAGATCAGACGAAGCAATAGATTTATACTAAGATTAATTGCATAACTAGGAAATGTAAGTATGAGCTAAAGAGAGATGATGTTGGAAAACGAGCTGGGTGTTTTTGGCTCAGGTAGGCAGTGTGTGACCAACTGCAGGTTGATGCCATGACCAGCCAGGCTTTTGGAAGGAGACTTCTTTGGCCCAGGTGTGCAGCCAGCTTACATCTTTGTAATAAATCTCTGGTACTAATTGATTTACCTGCAGGGTGTCAGTGTGCCAAGAGTTAATAGCAGGCTCATGTCTGGGTACAGTGCTTTGCATGGTGTGTAAAGTTAATGATAACATTTGCAGTAATGGGCTGTGGATAGCAGGCTTTCTTCCCTCAGGAGAAATGGAGCTGATCTCTCCTTTTTGGTGATAACCAAGCAGATGAATGTGCCTACCTTTGTCTTGCTTCAGGCAATGCTACTCATGGGTCACCTCTGAGCCTTTGCTCCCCATGATCATTCTGCAATTGCAGAAGTGGTAAGGAGGCCTGGCTGGGAGACCTCAGGCCATGACCAGTTTACAGAGGTCAAGGCATCAAATGCACTTGTTGACTAGTCAAAAGGCAGCTGATGGTCTTGCAATCGTTATTGTTATTTCTTGTGAGAGACTGGATGAAGAAAGTTGCTTCCCCCAAGGGTTTTCAGCCAAATAAAGGAAAGACTTTGTCATCAGAGATGCGTGCTTAATTCCATTGATTGGAATTGTAATTGAAAGTTCCTGCTAATGGTTTTTTTTTTCCTGTGGAGCAATGTATTGAAATAACATGTTTGCTTAGCATACAAAAAATTACTGCATTTGGTAAGTGGTTTAGTAGAGCTTGTAAATTAAATTCACAGGTATCCATTGCTAGAAAATCTTAAACTGAGATACAACCTGTATTACTGAGCCCTTTTTTCAATCAGAAAGCAGCAAGAGATTCATAGATCACTTTAGGAAATACTCTTGCCCACAAAGTCACTAGATAAAATTCAATACATGCCTGTGTGAGTCTGTAACAACAGTTGTTTCTGGGATGGCTCTTCATCCATGAAAAGACAGAGACATCTGTGACTTCCCATGCTGCTGTGGTTTTTGAACTGGTATTCAAATGCTATTCTGCCTTTTTCAAGTTAGGACCCTCTAAAATGATCTGAGTTTATTGAACTTTTGTAATTTCCAAGCTCCTCTGACATATATCTGTGTGGTAGCAGGGCCTGTCAGAGTAGTTTCCTCCTTTGACTGAGGGTTTAGTTTGTCTTTCATCTTTGAAGAGTTGTAGCTGATTCCCAAATTCAGGCTGGGAGACAGTACTTTGATAAATAAAGAAACATTGCATATTTACAGAAGTGGGAACATAGTGTAGGGAAGCAAGCTCCATTATTTTCCTGTCAGTATTGTCAGGGAGAAAAAGGAGAACATCTTGAACAAATCAAACAACTTAATCTTCTCAATTTATGTTTTTGCATTTTGGGTTCTTTTTAGTAGGAGATCAAAGGATGCTTCTTGGATTCTTTGAGAGTCAGGATTCTGATGCCATATTCTGCTAATACATAAACTGTTGTCTTTACATGTTTCCGTGAAGCTTGGAACCAGCTCTCAGGCCTGTAGGTGACTCTGGGTGCTGAGGAGGACTTTGGGGACAATTGAAGTTTCTGCTTCTTAGACACATTGACAGATTTTCAAAAGACTCACTTAAATTTTTGTAAGTCTCTGTGTTTGTAAGTACAGTTTGTAAGCTCTTCAGAAAGGAGAGCCCTTTATTTGGTTGGGTCCCTATTAATTGCTACGGTGACTGTTGATAAATAATTAGAATTTCCAGAAAAAGAAGATATTTTTCCTTTGTGAGGCTCTAGTTTACGTTGACAAATCGGAGTCAAATAAGGCATTTGATCTTGCTTTACTGGTGTCCTGTGGATTGTAAAGTGTTTACAGAAACAAGGGGTTCTCTGGGTGAGATTGTGGTCATCTGTGATGTGTCTGTCATAGAGAGCTCACAAGTCACCTTGAACAGACTTTCTGAGCAACTAAACATTGAGAATGAATGCTGTGATTTCATTGTACTGGAGCTCTTCTTAAATTGAATTCCAGGTATATCTTTCCACCTCCTCTCTGTTTGGCATAGAAGCCAGAGATGTGGCCTTGTGAAATGAAAACCTTTGCTAATGACACAAATATTAGAAAGTGATGATCCCAGTAGCATCATCAAATATACCTAAATATGGAGTCAAAATTCCAAATAGCCTGGATTGGTAAGCTGGACCATAAAGTTATTGCATGACTGAAACTGGTTTGCTATTTAAACATGGATGCCAAGTACAGTGAATTTTCTCTCTGTTGAATATGTAGTTTTAAAGAACTTACTTTACACGCAGACTTTGGCAGCCATTTTGTGCATTATGTACAGATGCTATATTTTTCCCCTTCAAAACTTCAAGTCTTTTCCTAGCAACATAATCCAGGCTGAAATTCAATAGTTCACCTTAGTATATAAAAGCAAAATAACGTGGTTTTTTCTGATATGGCTCCTTCTGAAATTTAATTCATTTCGATTTATCAGTCCTGGCCTGTAGTCAGATTATGATAAAAAATAGTTTCCACCTAACTTTATTTGAATATTAAGTTTGGAGCCTTAGGTGCCAATAGTTACACTGGCACAAGAGTACGTGAGGGCATGTCATGAGAAGACTTACAGGTGATGCCTTGAGTTTTAGCTTTTATATTTTTATATGTTTTTTATATTTCAAATTCCGTATTGCTTACTGTAAAAATCTGAAGTGTTTTATAGCCTGCTAGCTGCTGTTTTCTCATGCTGGGGTGGACATAACAAAGTCTCTCTGGGTTTGCTCTCCAAGGACACGCAGCCCATCCCGGGCCCAAAACGCGTAAACCAACATCTTGGAAAGGGGAGCTGAGCTTAGAGAACTTACATCATTAGCTAAAGTTTTAATTGGCCAATTTATGCTGATATGCAAATGAACCAAACCTATAAAAGTGTGAAGAACTCGTGACTTGTCGTCCATCTTGGGGTTTATTTTTGGCAGTAGCCTCTGGGCTCCCCAGGGTGTACCTTTGAAGGCCTTTCAAATAAATATCACCTTGATGCCCGAAAGATAGGCTGGAAATAAATCCCCATAGACCGATGTCTATAGAGCAGGGATTTGTTTATTGCAGCGC